>OY720429.1:105120829-105122446 GCA_963082735.1 Pocota personata
ATTATTATTATTATTATTATTATTATTATTATTATTATTATTATTATTATTATTATTATTATTATTATTATTATTATTATTATTATTATTATTATTATTATTATTATTATTATTATTATTATTATTATTATTATTATTATTATTATTATTATTATTATTATTATTATTATTATTATTATTATTATTATTATTATTATTATTATTATTATTATTATTATTATTATTATTATTATTATTATTATTATTATTATTATTATTATTATTATTATTATTATTATTATTATTATTATTATTATTATTATTATTATTATTATTATTATTATTATATTATTATTATTATTATTATTATTATTATTATTATTATTATTTTATTATTATTATTATTATTATTATTATTATTATTATTATTATTATTATTATTATTATTATTATTATTATTATTATTATTATTATTATTATTATTATTATTATTATTATTATTATTATTATTATTATTATTATTATTATTATTATTATTATTATTATTATTATTATTATTATTATTATTATTATTATTATTATTATTATTATTATTATTATTATTATTATTATTATTATTATTATTATTATTATATTATTATTATTATTATTATTATTATTATTATTATTATTATTATTATTATTATTATTATTATTATTATTATTATTATTATTATTATTATTATTATTATTATTATTATTATTATTATTATTATTATTATTATTATTATTATTATATTATTATTATTATTATTATTATTATTATTATTATTATTATTATTATTATTATTATTATTATTATTATTATTATTATTATTATTATTATTATTATTATTATTATTATTATTATTATTATTATTATTATTATTATTATTATTATTATTATTATTATTATTATTATTATTATTATTATTATTATTATTATTATTATTATTATTATTATTATTATTATTATTATTATTATTATTATTATTATTATTATTATTATTATTATTATTATTATTATTATTATTATTATTATTATTATTATTATTATTATTATTATTATTATTATTATTATTATTATTATTATTATTATTATTATTATTATTATTATTATTATTATTATTATTATTATTATTATTATTATTATTATTATTATTATTATTATTATTATTATTATTATTATTATTATTATTATTATTATTATTATTATTATTATTATTATTATTATTATTATTATTATTATTATTATTATTATTATTATTATTATTATTATTATTATTATTATTATTATTATTATTATTATTATTATTATTATTTATTATTATTATTATTATTATTATTATTATTATTATTATTATTATTATTATTATTATTATTATTATTATTATTATTATTATTATTATTATTATTATTATTATTATTATTATTATTATTATTATTATTATTATTATTATTATTATTATTATATTATTATTATTATTATTATTATTATTATTATTATTATTATTATTATTATTATTATTATTATTATTATTATTATTATTATTATTATTATTATTATTATTATTATTATTATTATTATTATTATTATTATTATTATTATTATTATTATTA
>OY720429.1:105722646-105942646 GCA_963082735.1 Pocota personata
CTCCTAATGCTGAAGCAAACTGTTCTTGCGTTTGGCACGGATCCTTATCGAGCAATGCCTCCAATCCTTCTTCGAAGGATTTTGGCCTTCCTTCACGCGGACGGTCGTCAACATCGAAATCACCGTCTTTGAAGCGACGGAACCAATCACGGCACATTGTTTCCGTTAGAGCAGCATCTCCGTAAACTTTTTGGAGCTCTCGATGCGCTTCAGCTGCCGTTTTCTTCGAATGAAAGAAGAAAATCACTAATGTGTCAAAACAGTTTGTTTACCATATGTCTAACCTCGGTTCATGACGTTTTGGATATGTCAAAGTCGACCAACACTTACTGTTGGAGCCATCTATTGACAGAACTTAGTTGCGCACCTAATAATTACTAATTTGTTTCAAATGAAAGCCAAAAAACTTAGTGGGCCCTATTTTGTTTTGAGTAGTTTAGTAGTTTAGGAGTGTCTCACCCGTGGTGCTAGTCTTTTTTAAGGAAATTTCCAAATCTCGGAGCACTTAGGCTGATACTACCAAGCAGAAACCCATTTTCAGCGTAGTGGTTGGAGGGACCCTGATTTTATTTGTTTCTCTTTTATGCTCGGGTGGCTGTTGTTTACTATTCCACACTATTCCACACCGTGGCCACCCACCCTTTATTACTGATATCTGCTTTAAGTGGGAACGGTTGAGCTCTGCATGTCCAGAGACCAATAGAAGTTTTATGTTTCCTTGATTCTTGATTAGTTTGTCCCGAATGGTTTCAATAATCGGTGTTAGTAATCGCCGTCAGGGTAGAGAGACTGTCTGTGCGAATTACTGCTTTTCGTTTGCTTGGATCTGCAAGAACCCGTGCAATATCTGTGGCTTCCACAGAAAAGACAGATGCAAAGTCGGGTAGAAGCTCTTTGGATAGGGTATTATCATTCTCGTCCACGACCGCAAATGACACGCCGGAAGCTGTCTTCGATCCACCCGTGAATATAAACCTCCAATTATTGGATTTGTATGTTCCCAAAAATTTTAAGAACATTTGCTTGTAGACAGAATCCGAAGTTGAGCTTTTGTTAAACGCGTTAAGTGTAAGGCTTAAGTTTTCGGGTTGCTAGGATGGTTCGGTAGTGGAATTTCCATAATTTTTCCTAATTGTCGTGGCCTTATAGATCGTAACATTCTGCGTTGCGGTAACATTCAGTATTGCTATTGCAATAAGGACTTCAGAATCATGAAATCATGTTTTTGTTTGATGAGGATCGAAGAGTTTTTAGACTGGATCTTAGTGCAGCATGGTAAAGTGGTTGAATTCGGCTGAGGGATGATTTTGGAACACTTTCCATAGATGCTAAGTCCGTAGTCTATTTTAGATAGGATGATTGAGCGGGTTATTGTAGTTGAACTATTCACATGACAAGAACTATTCTCCGAGCTTAAATATTTAATAATATCGACCCTGGTAGATAATTTTTGTTTTAAATTAGCGCAATGATCCCTAAAAGTAAACCTCTTATCAAAGTTAATACCAAGAATAGATAAATTACCTACGTTCTTTATACTACTATTATCTACATACATTAACAACAATATCCTTTGTGCAACTAGTTTTTCTACATACTCGTATATGTAATATTATGCATTTTTCAAACGACATTTTCGCACCTGAAGATTTGCCCCAGGTATTTCTGTCCACTATAAGTGGAGAAAAAATTCTGCCTAACTTTCCAAACATTATTTTTGAGAGTAATAACCTTGTAGCACAGATAATATAGTTACATAAATATCGCATCCAGTACAAACAAAAATGGCCAAATTTCAATCGACTGGGATTTACTCGTGGGTCCCAGTTCGATCGATCTTGGTTGCCACCCTAGTAAAGGAGATTAATCGAACTCTTTCCGACAAAACGAAATAAAATTATGTTGCAAGACCATGCAATAATCTTGCCCTTCAGTGTGTCGTAGAAACACCAAAGCAAACTTCTGTCATACAAAAACCATTTTCTGTTAAAGAACAATATCTATGTACATACCACAAACTGATGGTATGGTATGATTCAATAGCAATCATTTTCATGGTTTGTGTGTATCTACGTCGCGTCGTGTTGTCTTAGAAGGGTTGCATGGCATTTATGTACTTGTTTAGATGCGTATTTCTTGTTTCTTTTGGTAAATACATGAGTTTGAAATTTCTGTCATCGCAGGTTAAAAATTGTGTGTATCATTCATTTGAGATCGAATTGCGACAGCGCTTGGTTTTAAATAAAAATAAGGAATGAATGATAAAAGGAGATCAGGAGTTTCTTGCACGATATGCAAGAAATCGAGAAGGGGTTTTCCTAATTTAAAAATGTTTGCATGCCCCTAAAAAGAAAAAAAATTTAATTTTAAATAATTTATGGAAAAAAGTGATAAAATTTTTTTTCTTTGCCAAAATCATTTTTGTAGTGAGTTTGTGGGCAGGAAAATGCTAAAAAGGGATGCAGTTCCACACTCAATTTACAAAATGATATTGATCAATTTGAAGAATTAGAAAATTTTTCTTCGTCGAATAGTAAGAGAAGAAGAAGTTCAAGTTCAGATCTAGGCTGCTTGAAATGCATCAAATTGATGTAATCAATCGAGAAGCGGGAAAAAAACATTTTTCAACTAAACAAAGTATTGCTTCTTTCAGTTTGAAAATTAAAACTTTAAAACAAAAACTAAAGAAGAGAGCTCTCTTTTCTACATTAAAAATAAAGAAATAAAATATTTTAATAGCATGGATATGTCAGAGCAGTCTAAATTATTTTGTTTTATGTTGATGGTGCTTTCTGAATCAAATTTGTATAACCCAGAAGAAAAAGAACTTGCACAAAATGTTTTTTATCACTCGCAAAATACATATAAATTTCTACGCGATGAGTTGGGCTTTCGACTTTCTCATATAGCTTCATTATATCGTTGGGCTCCTGTGAAAGGTCTACAGCCTGGGCACCAAAACATGGCTCAAAATATATTGAAATCTAAAATTACATCCATGAGTCTTCGTCAAAAGTATGTGGTGTTGGTTTCTGATGAGATTCGAAACCGCCGAAATCTGACCTACAACGCTACCAACGACTTAATTGATGGATTCGAAGATTTAGGTTTAGCAAGAAAAAAATCATATGCTAATGAAATCTGTGTATTTATGGTTAATGGCCTTTTTGATTTATGGAAAAGCGTTGTTAACTATTTAGTTTCAGAAAATGGAATAAAAGGGGCTGACTTAAAACAGTTGATTAAAAAGAATTTTGAAATATGCAAGGAGCTTGGTCTTCATGTATGCGCTGTTGTTTGTGACCAGGGTCTAAACAACGGGAAAGCGTATCAACTTTTGAATGTGACTGAAAAAACCCATTTACGACATTTGAAAACCAAAAAATATACTGTCTTTACGATTTTCCTCATTTACTTAAATCAGTGCGCAATCTGTTACTCAAATCGGATCTGAACTCCCCCGATGGTTTAGTTTCTTTCGATGTCTTCAGAGAAATATATAATTTAGAGACCGACAATGTTGCCAAAACTTGTTTAAAATTTACTAGCTCACATATAGCTCTTAATGCTTTTGAAAAAATGAGCGTACGCCTAGCGATATATTTAGCAGGACATCTGCTGCGTCCATACAAACAGCTCAACACCTGAATTGTTTAAAATTTACTTCGCAACACGCTCAAGCAACGCAAGCTTTTACGCTTGCATTAAACAATACCTTTGACTGCATGAACAGTGGCTCACAATACGACAAAAATGCGCTTCAACGTGGTGTTACTGTTGGAAATACTGCATACCAACAGAAAAAATATTTTGTAATATATTTGCAAGCGATGCAAAATTTTTCAAATGTACCCAAAAATGTTTGTTTGAAAGGAATGGAACAGACACTTAAAGCAGTTTTATTACTAAGCGAGGATATTAAAAACGCTACGTTTGTTGATGCTGATTACTTTCTGACAAAGAGGGTACATCAAGACATATTAGAGAACCTGTTCTCAATTGTCAGAATAAAAGGTGGTAATAATAGGAATCCATCTGTTTATGAATTCAATGTACTAATGTCAAAAATTCTTTCGTCAAACCTTATTTCCTTCTCACCTTACAGTAATTGAGAGGACGACGATGTTCAGTTTTTGAGCTTAGGTATGGTTCAAACAAAGGGCACTCATGTTGTTTTGCTGAATGAGGAACAAGAAGAAGAAGACTGTGATGAGTTTTTGTACACAGAAATCATAAACAAACTGGAAACAGAAACTGATTTTACACTTGAGACTGTTGCAATGCTATTCTTTGCGGGATATATTGCTTACAAAATGTTTTCAAAGAGCCACTATTCAAATTGTTCAGAAATTTTTTTGAGAAAAGATGTCAAAATAACATGCCCTTCTGAGTTTTTTATATTTGGCAAACAAAATTTTCTCAAAATAGTGGTTTTGGCAGTCTTTTTGCGCCATCAGATGAATTGTTTGACGTTTGTAAGCTTCATTTTAAAGTTCTCCATGCAATGTTTCGGGATCGCCCTCAAATAAAAAAAAAATAAGAAAAACAATGGCCTCCAAATGCATAAGAATAACAAATATCCGTGACAGCGGCTGGTTTGATGAGAAAAAATAATGCTTTTATCATCGCAAAGAGTTGCTTAACTTTGCCCTTCTTGTCATATTGCGCAAACACTTCTTATTGAAATTAAAAAAACGAAAAATCAGCAAAAATCAAAAGGTGCAAATATTATCAAGAAAATAAAAGATGTAAATAATACTCATCATCATCATCATAGTTAACACATTCGACAGTCTACCTGCCCTGAAACAAGTGCAAGCGATGCGATTCGCCTGCGCACGCGCATCCGCTGACAGCGATCACCTTACATACTTCAGGTCAGGACTTCCACACGTGCATCCGTTATCAGCGATCATCTATCATGCTCCAGGTGAATGGGGCTGCGTGGGAAATGCAACGTTTCATCTATCGTGCTCCAGGTGAATGGGTCTGCGTGGGAAATGCAACGTTGCATTTTAGGTTTCGGCAAATCATTGTAAAATAGAATTAAGTTATTCATTCCAGTTCGGACAGTAGTACGGAGCACTTGGTTCCGCAAATAAAGATTTATAACGTGAAATCGAATTTATTGTTTTAATGTGGAACCTGTTGTGGTTCCTTAAAAGTATTTTTTTATATTCGCGAGCAAGGATCTCGATAACTTCATAATCATCATCATCATCCATCATCCATCATCCATCATCCATCATCTATCATCCATCATCCATCATCCATCATCCATCATCCATCATCCATCATCCATCATCCATCATCCATCATCCATCATCCATCATCCATCATCCATCATCCATCATCCATCATCCATCATCCATCATCCATCATCCATCATCCATCATCCATCATCCATCATCCATCATCCATCATCCATCATCCATCATCCATCATCCATCATCCATCATCCATCATCTATCATCCATCATCCATCATCCATCATCCATCATCCATCATCCATCATCCATCATCCATCATCCATCATCCATCATCCATCATCCATCATCCATCATCCATCATCCATCATCCATCATCCATCATCCATCATCCATCATCCATCATCCATCATCATCATCATCATCATCATCATCATCATCATCATCATCATCATCATCATTTGAATAAACATAAAATAAATCTATATACTTATTCAAATCAGATAACTAATTTCAACCGTTTTCATTACCTTACAAAATGCTTTTAATAATAAAGTTTATTCAGAAATAAATCAAATAATGAGACGACATAATTTTAAAATTGTACCAAGTTCCTACCTTATCATACTCGTAATTATTTATAAAGCAAACATAAATAATTTAAAAATCGAAAATCTTTTTTTGAAAAATAAAAATTCATTGAAAATTTTGTGTGACTGTGTCGCCTATGTACCTACGTAGATAGCTATTTATTTTTTATTTAATGAAAATTGCTCACGCATAGAATCATCTTTTCATACATCTGACAAAACGTGCTACTCAACTCACATACAAGATCGCATGGTATACATAAAAGATCGATCGAACTGGGACCCACCTGTAAATCCCAGTCGATTGAGAATTGGGCTTTTTTTTGTACTGGATGCGATATCTATGCAACTACATTATCTGTGCTTGTAGTCTTTGCTGGTAATAGACTGTGAAAGTGCATGTACTGATGGGTAGTCTATTATATCAACTATGTTTATCTCTTTTTTAGGGATTTGATTCACTGTTTTGCTTTCTATTTCAGTTGGTTTTATAACTTGTGGCGAAGAATTAACTTCTATTTTTTTAAATGCCTTTTTTTCCAGGACCCAATTTGTACCATTTACTAACTTTTCTTCAACGGTGCTGTACTACGTGTCGTTAGATCTGGATTATTCTCGGATTGACTACTTAATGCTTTCTTTAGATCTATATTTTCTTTCTTAGCTGAGTTATATCTTTAGTTAATTGCCTAGTAAGCAATTTTAGAGACTCAAGTTTCTTTCTATTTCCTAGTTTTCTCTTTTAGTTTTTTTTTTCTTTTTTTCGCCTACCTGATGTCGTGGAAATGGAAATCGAAGGCCTTGTCTTTGGTGCTGGTGATCTGGACAACCGGGATCTTCGCTGAGACGGATCCGCTACAGCAATCTCATTATGGTCTTTCCGGTATTCCCACGCGGGATAAATTAAAATCAAACAAAATTCCTATGTCCTATGACTTCTATTATGAAATGTCAAAAATCGCAAATCTGATAGTCTGCGTAGAGTAATGTATGTACGAGTATGTGTGTATACATATGTATGAGATCATCTTTTATGTACTAACATCGTAACTCTCTTCTCTTGTGTTTGAATAAAGTCAGTCTACATTTAGAACACAACGGCCGTGTTTCATTGTCTCACACTATCGAACAGGGCATGGTGGCAGCGGTGGTTTTTATTTCGAAGACGAAAGTTTCATACGAGTAGGAATACACGGAAAATCACAGAAAAAAAAAAAAAACAAACATCAAACTACAAAAACAAAAATATATTTGGAGTATAACCGCAGAAATGGCGACGGAAGCTAGTAGTAGCTACATGGTTAAGGCTCAAGATTCCTTCATCTTCTGTAATCCGTCTGAATGACCCAAGTGGAAAAGACGATTTGAAAGGTTTCGCATTGCGTCCAAGTTGAATATTTGTCTGTCTTTCTCCTTATCAGATGAAGATAAGAAAAAGTATTCGACGGTAATTGAAGTATTTACAAGCGGTTTAAGAAATTGTTTTTTTTTTTTTTTTTTTTTTTCGAAACAACTATGTATGTATTGCTCGGCAATACATTAGGTGTCTACCGAGACCCTCTGAAAAACGCATACCAAAACAATAGCAAGTGTACGTGGTGTGGTTCAGATAATAAACATAAACAATGAAGTTGTCCGGCAAGGGAAAAAAAGTGCAACAAATACGGAAAACTGAACCATTTCGCCGGTGTGTGCTTGACAATTATCGATAGGAGACACAACATAAATCAGCTTGAAGCTCTCAGCTTTTTAATTCAAGTATTATGACTGGAAATTTTCCTGCAAAACTGAAATGTGCCAATGTCGTACCACTTTCTAAAAAGGGGAGCACAAGAAAAAAATAATTATAGACCGATCTCGTTATTGTCTTCTATTTCAAAAATATTTGAAAAAATAGTTAATAGGGTTTTAAAATATCTCAATAATAAACAATTTTTGAGTTCAAGCCAGTTTGGATTTAGATCAGGCCTTTCTACTGAGGATGCTCTCTTGGAATTTTGTTCTTTTATACACAAAGGATTAGATGATAAAAGATTTTGCAGTGGGCTTTTTGTAGATATAACCAAAGCATTCGTTTGTACCTGTGATTGGTTAGCTTCTTATCTGAAAGACAGAAAGCAGAAGGTCAAAATAGGAACCATCCTTAGTAACGCCAAAACTATTAAACTTGGCGTTCTCAAGGGTTTGTTATTGGTCCTATTCTGTTTTTAGTTTATATCAATTCAATTTTTGAACAACCGCTTATAGATCAGTAGCTGATATAAAAATTACTAAGAATTTGGTTTGCTGGACATAAACTATTAGTCAGTAACAAAACTAAACTTATGTTTTTTAGCTTTACGAGTAGTACAGAAGTGACCCCGGATATTGGTGTTACATTCCATGCATCAAATTGCTCAAGGTATAATCTGTTTAATAATGCGTGTTCTTTTCTTAATACTATTACAACATTCTTGTGTTGCGAACGTTGCTTGTAACGTGAATTGCTTAAAATTGAAAACTTTTTTTTTTTTGCCGAGAGGGTGAAAATCTTCTAAAGACACCATAAGGCCCGACCGCGCCTGCATATGGTAGTCTGAGATTTTTACTCACTAAAAACACCACTCTTCAAGATTAATACTACAACTAAGCCGACGCAGCAGTTTTATTTTCGCTTACGAGACTAGTGATTTTTGGAAAAAGATGTTCGTATGTAATTTAAAAAGAATGTAGCGCTTTAGACAGACAGGTTAAATTTCAATGAAAGTTCCTGCTGTTTTCACGACCGGCATATACTATGACGCGAGGTCAAAAGGTTTTGTCCTTTGCAGACGACGAATTGAATTGTTCGCGTCGAGTAGTTGAATGACGGTACGGTTACAATGGTCGTGAACACGATCTTTGTGTTCACGAGCAAAATTTGTTATCTCTTCGGCGACACTGGGAATTCCCAGGTTCCGATGCATATCTTCGTTACGTACGTACCACGGTGCGCTAACGATCGTTCTAAGAACTTTATTTTCAAAAGTTTGTAGGATGTTTCTATTGCCTTTCCTGGTACAACCCCATAGTTGTATACCATACGTCCACACTGGCTTTAGCACTTGCTTATAGATAAGCAGTTTGTTATGTAGGCTTAACTTCGAATGTTTTCCGAGTAGCCAGTACATTTGTCTGTATTTGTTTTCGAGCTCGTCGCGTTTCTTTTTTACGTGCGATTTCCATTTAAGCTTAACATCTAGAGTCATTCCTAGATATTTTGCTTCGTTCGCGTATGGTATTTGAGTCGAGTTTAAATATACGGGTAATCTGTCCACTTTTCTGTAGGTAAAGTTGACGTGAGTAGATTTGCTTTCGTTCAGCACAATACGCCAAGAATTCGTCCAAGCGTGGACTTTATTAATAGCATGTTGCAGCTTTTCAGTTGCTGCTTCAATGGTATCGCCCGTTATCTCCGTATCGTTCACAAACGTGGCGACGACGCAGTTTCTTTCCTGCGGGATATCACGCGTGTAGAGTGCGTATAGAAGTGGGCCAAGGACACTTCCTTGTGGGACTCCGGCCGCAATTTCCTTGAAGTCAGAGTAATCATTTCCGTGCTTAACACGAAAAAGTCTTTCGGTGAGGTATGACCGTAAGATTAGAAAGAGTTGCCGTGGCAGTAGTCGTTGCAATTTATACTCCAAGCCTTCGTGCTAAACCTTATCGAAAGCTTGTGAGACGTCAAGAAAAACACCAGAACAAATCTTTTTTTTCTTCGAGAATTTTCTCAATCACGTCAGTTATTTTGTAGACTTGGTCGATTGTAGAATGTTTGACTCTAAATCCAAACTGATGGTCAGGAATGAGACGAATTTCATTGATTACGGGTTGTAGTCGTTTTGAAAGTAGTTTTTAGAATATTTTAGAGATAACCGGCAATAGGGAAATAGGCCGATATGATTTCTTCTCATTCAGAGGTTTGCCTGGTTTCGGGACCATTATAATCTCTGCGACTTTCCATTGTCTCGGAACGTAGAGCAATCTGAATGGAGCGTTAATCAAATATAGCAGTTTGATAAGAGCTTTATTCGGTAATTCCATGACCACCTGCGCCGTCATCAAGTCGTAACCCGGTGCTTTTTTAGTCTTAAGATTTTTAATCACTTCCCTCAGTTCAATTAATGCAACTTTTTTTACTTTAAAGTTGTCAGATGTCTTGACGGGGGAGTCGGGTGTTATCAAAGGGCCGTTGAATGGCTTAAACGTTTCTTCTAAATGCAAAGCAAAAAGTTCTGCCTTTTCTTTGTCGCTTTTGGTCCAAGTTCTATCGTTTTTCCGAATTGGTGGCGCTTGCATTTGAGGTTTCCGGATGCCTTTTAGCGCTTTCCAAAGTGAATAATTTGATTCTCTTCCAGTGGAGAGATTTTCAAAGTAGGTCACTATCTTATTGCTTTTAAATTCCCGAATACTATCTCATAGGCGATTGCATAGTCGATTAAGGATCTTTTAATGCTGCGGTGCACGAGTGATTTGCCATTTCTTTCGTGCTTTTCTTTTCTCCCTCACCAGTTCAATGATTTCACTTGGATACTTTTCGTTGTGGTTAATCTTATGGCTTCTAGAAGGAGTGTTTCCCCATGCCGCTCTTTGGATTGCTTCCACGAAACGATCAACTTCGTTCTCCAGTTCACAGGGTGTTTTAAGTGATACATTTCGCTCGGTTGGCCAATAGGTGGGTTTTCCTGTCGAAAAAAAACAACAACCGAATTCATTTGCCACTTCGTAGAGAACTTTTCCTTTAGAAGATGTACATCTTGAACCCCAGAAGGTGTGCTTCGCGTTGAAATATCCACCAATAAGGAAATTTGAACCAAGGGCATTGAAGACATTAAAGTAGTTGTCTTTTTCAAGCGAGCATCGTGGCGGACAGTAAACAGACGCTATGTTGCAGCGCAAGTGTTTATTTTTAACCCTTACCGCGCACAACTGAAGTTTTCCAGCTCTATGTATATATCGACCGAGTGTTCGATGTTAGTTTTAATGAATAAGGACGAACCGTCCAGCGTTCTACCAGAAGGATGATAGGCGTGATAATTAACGTAGCCTCTTATCTTTATTTGCGATTCTCTTGTTAGATGGATTTCGGAGATTAGACATATGTCGATATTTTCTCCCATTAGAAAAATTTCTAATTCGTTAGATTTTTGTAGTCCGTTTGCATTCCATGTTATAATTCTAAGCAAAGAGTCCATATCTACTTAGATTTAGATATGTGGTTAGCCATACAAAAGCTTTCGACGTTACTGAGACGTTCGAGAATTCGTTCCTCGAACTTAGCGTAAATGCAGTTCAGAATTTCTTTCAGCGGATCAGAGGGTGGCCCGTCGTTTCGTTTGGTTGCTTTGACTGAGAATACGTCAGAAAACTGGGATTCGTTGGCTTATCCGATGTTATTTTTCGCTCAGTCTTTTTAGTGGACGACTTCGACGTACTTTTAATCAGCTTAGAGGGCTGATTGACTGGTTCAAGTGTCTGCACTGCTGATTCGAGCGTCCTTTCAGCCGGCTTAGGAGTCTGTACAACTTGCTTACGAGCCTGCTCAGTTTGCTTAGCAACACGCGCTACCGACTTAGGAGCTCGATCGACTGACTTTGTTCCCCGCACAGTCGACGCTGTTGATTTTCTCCGTCGCATCTGTAGTTCCTTTGCGACCTCGCAACCGCGATAATTTGCTGGGTGCCTTCCTTTGCAGTTAACGCAAGTTGCTTTTTCATTTTTGCTTAAATTGCAATTTTCAGAAGTGTTTTCCAGCGCACTTAACGCAGCGCGGCTCTTTCCGACAGTACGCCTGCGTATAATTAAACTCTTGGCAACGCTTGCATTGAGGGATTGTCTTCGTGTTGACACAAAGCGGCTCGATTTTAACGACCATACTCATGATTGTACGAATATTGTATATCTTTTCCTGGCTTTCCGTTTTATCGAACGATAGCACAAAAAGCGGAAGTTTACGTTTCACTGCTTCTTCTCCACGGTCGGGTCGTTTTCTCTCTTTTTTGAAAAGGTTCACAGCGTCAAGAATGTTATAACCTCTATCGCGTAAATCACCTATAATGTCTTCTTTAGCGCATGATGGATGAAGTCCTCTAGCTACGACCCTCAAAGGTCTCTCAGACTTGTCTTCGTAGGTATGCCATTGAATTTTTTCGTTGTTAAGTTTTTGAAATACAGCCTGATAGCCCTCAGCGTCATTAACCTTGATTTTCCATGCATCGTTTCGCAAGGAAGTTACTTTAAATTCAGTAGCGATCGTTGATTTTAAAATTTTTCGCAGGGAATTATAGTCTGCAACGGCTGTAACATTTATTGGAGAAGGGGCGCGTTTGCTTTCAATTTGCTTTTCTGCTTTTCGTTGCGCTTTACAATTAGGTTCATGTTGCGAGACAACCTCGGGCGATGAACCGGAAAACAAATTGGTGTTGGATCCATAGGAAAACAAATTGGTGTTGGAAAATCGTGTGTGGCCGGCATATTGAAAAACAAAAAAATCGTTACTCACGCACTGGCGCGAATGAGCTACAAAAACGGAGGTTTAATAGTAGCGAAGGTAAGAAGGGCGATACATTGACGCATGAATAAAAACCATGAGTTGTAAACACGAATAGATGCGTTTTTTCTATCGTCCAGCGAAAGTGAGCTAATACGGTGAATTAATTGAATTAATAAACTAAATATTAACATAAAACCTAAGTCTTGTGGTTATAAACCGTTGGCCAGTTGCTGTGTAATGAAGAACACAATTCTTTCGCCTAAATAAAAAAAAAAAAAAAATTGTTTCTCGGCCCATAATTTGTTTATCGCTACTGTCGACATTTTTTGGTTTGTTTTTACACTACCACCACGCAAAAGTAGTTCTCTTTGGTTACAATGTCTGCTCCGAACCATCGTTCAAGAGTGATCTCTTCAAAAGACTTGCCATCAACGCCCACACAACCCACACAATCATCTTCATCTGCAGTAAAACAGCCGAATAGTGACACTGCCCCTCTTACCGCCAAAGTATTGGAAGAACATCTTACTAAGCAGGCTGAAATAATGCGACTTGGGTTCGTAGAAGAAATCTCCAAAATGCAAGATGAGTTTCTTCTCAAGATCGAGGAAATTAAAACAACTTGGAGTCACCGTTTAAATGAAATGCACAGCATAATCACCAGCAAAGTTGAGCGCATCGATCAACATGAAAATACCACCCAAATGCTGAAATTGTAGCTCTTCAACGGCGATGCTCTGGAAACGAAGGAAGCAGCATGTGACGTAGTGCTCTTTGGAGTACCTGCACTCCCAAATGAGAACATCAAAAGTTTATTTAATCGACTCAGCCACACCATCGACTGTAAGCCGCCTCTCCTACAACAACACCGCAACATCTCCTATTGTGTTAAAGTTCAGCAACCCACAAGAGAGAAACGCCGTTCTGATGTCTGCATCGAATTACCGCAAACAACACAAGATTCAACTTCGTCTCCATGATTTAGGCATTGAATCGGACAACAGCTGTTATCTCAATGAAAGCCTAACGAGACAAACACGATTTCTCTTGAACAGCGCTCTGGGGCTCAGGCGAAAGAAACATCTGCTTGCTGTGTACACAAAATTTGGATCTGTGTATTTTAAGAAGTCGGCGAATGAAAAAAGCTTTCTCATTGAAAGCTCCGAAGATCTTGCCGCTGCTGCTGCGATACATCAACGATTGTTTTTAATTTTACGTAAGCCTATTAACGCACTGTAATTCTGTCGTTTTTAGTCCTCTTTTTCTTTATATGTAACTCCCTTTTTCTCTATAACTCTACCCAACCCCAATTCTTCCTTCTCGTCTCTAGTTGGATTGCACTTTTATTTACTTTTATTTTTCTTTTTAAATGGATGGCTCAAGGTTAGGCAACCAACACAGTGTGAATGAAAAATCAACGTACACTATGGAAAATGTTATCTCCAAGAGATATGAGGGGCTTAAAGTTTGCTACTTAAATGCGCGTAGTCTAAATGACAACAAATTAGATTATTTAAAGTACTTGTTTTCTTGTTCCTCTGTTGATGTTATTTGTGTAAGTGAAACCTAGTTTAACCCGATGGTACCTGACTTGTCCTATAAAATACATAATTATGAAATTTTCAGAAACGATCGAATTACAGATACAATGGGTGGCGGGGTAGTGATTTATTGTAAATCAAATCTAAAATGTGAAATTATCAGTAAGTCTAATGGCAATGGAATTGAATACATTATTATCGAAATTCGGGATTGCAACACCAAATGTATGGTTGCGTTTGCATACAGTAACAATAGAAGCTGCTCCCCTGTGCCTTTCTTTTCAGTTATCTCTGAATGCTGTGCGCTCTATCAGCCCATAATCATCTGCGGTGATTTCAATACCAACTTACTGAAAAATGACTCGCTTGACTCCCAAATGAAGGATTTAGTTTCATCAGTAGGAATGGAAATAATAAATACAACCTACCCAACTCGTTTTGCTAATAATCGCTTACCCAGTCTTCTAGACTATATTTTAACACAATTGTTTGATCAATGTGTACCAACTAAAACAGTAAAAATACATAACAGAACATGCCCTTGGTTTACGGCCGAAGTAGTTAGCTCTATTAAAAGAAGGAACGAACTATACAGTAAATGGAGGCGCAAACCATCTGATGTTAACTGGTCCTCATTTAAAGTGGCATGCAACCATGCCACCTTCGTTGTACGCACTTCAAAGAAAAATTATTTTGAATCCAAATTAAATATATCCCTACCTGCAAGGAAACTTTGGAGTAACCTGCGTAAAATTGGTGTTTCCAGTGGCCTCAACTCCAAATGCGTTCTCAATCCTGATGAACTAAATCGTGCCTTCCTAGGGGATGATTCCAATTTTAACGAATTAGATTTTAATCAGGTCGACAACCTTGTGCATTCGTTGCCTAGACTGGAAGACTTTGTAGTAACCACTGAAGACGAAATTGTTCAATGCGTTGCAGCTATCAAGTCTGATTCAATTGGGGAAGATGGTCTACCAATACGCTTCATCAAACTCATCTTACCACAAATTGTCTCCCACATTACCCATGTAATAAACTGGTCTATAACATCAACTTTTCCTCAGGTCTGGAAAAATGCAAGAGTTCTGCCTATCGCAAAGAAAGCTAATCCAACATCTCCTTCCGACTATAGACCGATCAGCATTCTACCTTGCTTATCGAAGGCTTTCGAGAAAATAATAGCAAAACAAATCACAAAGCACCTGTCTATCAATAAGTTACTGAGTTCTCACCAATCAGGTTTTAGTGCTGACCACAGCTGTTCGACAGCCATGGTCAATCTACTCGAAGAAATAAGAAAAGATTTTGATAAGGGTTATGTTTCATTTCTTTGTCTGCTGGATTTCTCGAAGGCCTTTGATAAAGTAAATCATAAAATTCTGTGTTGGAAACTGAAGAACAATTTCGGTTTCAGTGATAGGGCAGTGAAATTGTTAAGTAGTTTTCTTTCCGGTAGGTCGCAAAGGGTTTTTTCGGGTGAAAGTTGTTCGTCCCTAATGAAAATCAAACAAGGTGTGCCACAGGGCTCAATATTAGGACCGATTCTCTTCTGCATGTTTATAAATGACCTCCCGTCTGTGTGCAAACAAGCTTCAGTACATCTATATGCTGACGACGTTCAACTACACCTAGCAAAACCATACTCCAACCTTAATGAACTCGCTTTCTTCATCAACGATGATCTAAAACGAATCTACACTTGGTCAGTGGCAAATGGTTTACTATTAAATCCGTCAAAATCGCAAATAATTCCAATATCCCACAAAAAATTTAACCTTAGTCTTCTACCTGATCTGTATCTAAATAGTAAATTAAAGCAGTTGAATCAACCACTAGTCTCGGATACACAATTAATCGAAATCTGTCTAGTTACAATCACACCAACGTGGTCATTGGACGTATCTACGGATGCCTTCGCAAGCTGTGGCTTAGTGCTTATTTTACTCCACTGGAAACACGACGAAAGCTGGTAACAACTCTAATCTTGCCCCTCATAATGTATGCTGAAGTTGTATATTGTATTGTAGTCTAGACTCGTTATCCAAGCACAAATTGCAAGTAGCCTTCAATGACGCGGTGCGTTACATCCACGGCATTCGTAGATATGACCACATATCAGCATACACTAGGGATTTACTAGGTTGTGATTTGTATCAGTATAGTATATTCTTACATAAAATTATTATAAATCAAAGTCCGCCTTATTTGTATAACAGGCTTAAGTTTACTGGGTCGTCACGAACCACCAATCTAGTACATTACCGTTGCAATTTTCTCAATTCCTCGCGCTTGTTTTTCATTTACACTGTGAGACTCACGATTTTTAAAACGACACAACATTTCGAACATAGCGATATCTGGAGAAGCTGCCGATGTACATCCACAAACCGTTGCTGAATGGACTAGCCGAATTGGTTCATTAATTGAAAAATATGATTCCAAGGATATTTTCAATGCGGATAAGACGGCTTTGTTTTTTAAAGCTCTCCCTATAAAGACATTCCATATAAGAGGCGAGTCTTGCTCAGGGAGGAAATCTTCCAAGGAAAGATTAACGATATTGCATTGTGTGAACATGCTTGAAGAAGTTGAACCATTGATTGTGATTGGGAAATCTGCAAGCCCACGCTGCTTCAAAAACATACCAAAAGCAAATCTGCCAGTAAAGTGGTTTTCTAATCAGCGAGCTTGGATGACAACTTTTTTAATGACGGAATGGTTAAACAGCTTCAACACCAAAATGAGAAAACTATGCAGGAAGGTTTTACCTTTTCTGGACAATGCAACTTCATATCCTCATCTTACTTTTAATAACATCACGTTGATATTTTTCCCAGCAAACACCACATCTGTTTGTCAACCCTTGAACCAGGGCATCATTAAAAATTTTAAAGTTTTTTTTGCGAACAAGTTTTAAATCACATTACTGCTAAAATGGATAACGTTGTTAATGTAGGAGAGCTTTCTTCTGCAATTAATGTACTAGATTCCATTAATTGGGCTGCTGCAGCCTGGAACAAAGTTTCTCAAGAAACAATAAAAAACTGCTTCGAGAAATCTGGGTTTCTACGCAATCAAACCATACAAACAGAGACATACCATTGATCTGTTCTCAAAATTTGTCCTCGCTCGTTAGAAAAACCGGTTGAGATCAAGTTGATTACATAGAGTATGCCTCATTCAAACCGATGAAGGATGGAATGAGAACTTGGCCGAAGACAATCAGAGCGTTATTAGTGTGAATGACAAAAGTGACGATGACGAGGGCATGAATGCTTCAGAAGCAGATGCTGGAATGGATTCATACTCCTACAAGAAGCCGTTGAAGGCTTGCGAATCTTTGTGCAAATTTGCTTTGAAAGCTGGAGACGAAAAGGCAATGCAGCTGACATCTGTTCTCCGATCTCACTATGAGTCAGTGATAGAAAGGGGTTGTAATCTCCGCCAAAGCCGGATTGAAGATTTCTTTTGAAAATAAACATGTATACATAGCGGGATTAATGGAAACTAAGTCGCAGACGCTGTTGCTAAATCGGATTTAATAGAACTTCTTACATCATTCTTCGCCTACAACAAAAAATAACTTTTCGTTTTCAGAATAATTCTGCCGTGGCTGATTTTACTTTTTAATATTCTTTTATATATAAAAATATGTTTTTCTAAACGAAATTCTGCAAGTTTGTCATCTAAGTTAACACATCACTTGCAATTCATTAAAGCAATACCTCATAAGCAAAGTGCAGCTGCAACAATCATGTTCCGGGAGCATGGCATAGTTTTTTCAAGGATAGACAGCTGACACCATCCACCTGCAGGACGCCGCATTCCATCACGTCCGTATAATGAAAGCTGGGTTAAATTATTTTCGATCATGTAAAGTTAAGTCAGTTGTAAGTTTCTGAGCAAATAAAGCGGAGGTTCCCCTCCTGAAAAAATCATTTTTTTCCATATTTTAAATGGTTTAAATGAGTGAGTGTAATTTTGAAGAAAAAAAAAAAAAAAATAGTGTCAGTGCCAAGTGCCAGTGTCCTAAAGAAGTATCAGTTCCAAAAGTAACAGCACATTTAAAAAATAAAAAGTAACTCATTGGTCTCAAAAGAACCCAAAAACAACTAATCAGCTCAGGAAAACGGGGTCAATACGTCCACCAGCGGCAATGGAAACCATGCTCAGTTTCATTCCACTTGATATATACTGTAGCAGTCTGGCGGCTAAAACCGCTGTAAGACTGAGAGAAAGCCGATTGTGATCATCGAGTCTTTACGGCCATGCCTTCATTTTACCCCCATGGGGCACTACCAGCAGATCAACGGAAACCGATTTCATGACCCCTACGCTAGCATTTGAAAGGAGATTCAATATAAGAATTCCTGACAGAACGCACTGGAGGAACCTAAGAACCATGAAGAAAAAAGAACTGGCGTTCTATACCGACGGTTCTAAGATGGACGTTGGCACGGGAGCCGGAGTTTATTGTGAGGCCCTAGGAATAAAAAACTCCTTTAGAATAAGCGACGACTGCAGCGTCTTTCAGGCCGAAATCACAGCCATCATACAGGTTGCGGAAATTATACGCGAGAGTAATATGGTTGGCAAAACGATAACTGTCTATATAGACAGCCAGGCAGCCATTAAGGCTCTGGACTCTGCTGTAATTAGATCAAGGCTTGTGGGGAATATCCAGAGCTAATACGGTGACCCTCTGCTGGATACCAGGGCATATGGATATCGAAGGAAATGAAAGGGCTGACGAGCTTGCTAGGAAAGGATCGGCGCTGCATTTATCGCGGGCCCTCCCTTTTGAAGTAACCCCAATCAGTTTCCAACGGAAGAAAATAGAAAATGAAACCACCGATCGAGCAAATAGACGATGGATTCATCTGAAAACATGCGCAACGGCCAGGGCGCTATTGCCGGCCTTCAGCAAGAAGAGATCAACTTCTCTGGTGAAACTTAGTCCTTATAATACACGGGTTGTTTCTGGAATAATTACTAATCATTGTGCCACTGGCGTTCACGCGGAGCGACTCGGTGTGCTACATAACCTTAGGCGGAGCCAAACTGATCTTCGAGGAGCTATCAACGGTACTTGTCGAGATCGAAGCGGTCATGAACTCGAGGTCGATAACCCAGATGACATAAGGCCTCAACGATTTTGAATCCCTCACCCCGGGTCATCTACTCATCGGCACTTCCCTCAAAGCCATTCTCGAGCCAGCAACAGAAGTTCGTAACATCAGCTACATCCAGCGATGGCGAAGGATAACTGCCGCAAAAACACACTTATGAATATGTCAACGAGCTTCAGTGTCGTTCCAAATGGTCTTCAGCAAGTCCAAACATAGAACTGGGTAGTCTGGTCATCGTTCACGACGACAACATCAAACCTGAACAATGGCAGATGGGCAGGATAACCAACGTCATCCAAGGCCAAGTTGTAAAGGTTCGAGTGGCAGATGTGAAGACAGCGAGAGGCATCATCCGACGTTCTATTCGAAAACTTGCGGCTTTGCCAGTTTGAAAGGCAAAGCTTTCAAAGGGGCGGAATGTTGGAGCAGAAATCTAGCCATAGAATTTCAAACCTGGCGCCTTCTTTCAGACCACTTGCCATCATTTTGGAAACACAAATTTGTTACGTTAAAATAAAGCTTAAACCAAAAGAAAATTGTTTAGAAAATTGCATGTTAAAAACCTATAAAAATCCCCACAAATAAAGAGCAAGAAAGCGTACAACCACATTGGTGGTAACTCCTCGTCGTTTTATTTGCGCTATTTGCTCGTTTTGATATTCTCTTTCGCTGACCAGAAATCTTTGCCTTCATCCGGTCGAAAGTAAGTACCAACCCGAATCAAACTACGACTCAGGAAGTAGAGATTCTCGGTTGACGGTTTGAAAAACGCTTCAATAGTTCATTTTTTCGTCCAAATGTGTTAGGAATGAACCCTGGTAAAAAACTGTAGAGAACAATAAATTTGATTCAGCTATAAAGGGTTTTCTTTACCGACTTTTTAAGTTAAGTTAAGGTTTAGTTTTTCATCTTTAATTGCTTAACAAAATTGGTCCTTTCGAACCGGATTATTCGTTGGTGGCTGCTAGCAACATCCCAAAAGCACAGGAAGTATTATTGATTGTATTATTTGCGCCTGATTCTGTCGCTGCTGTTATTCTATTTTGGTTGGTCTGCTCTATTTGGATTGCTGTTGCTGATAGGGCTTGGCCTTTTCCTGGAGAAGTTGGATATTATATATATATTGAAAAGCATGCGGTCGGTTAAGGGAGTACATATTACAATGGAAGTGTTGAAACAAGCTCGTGAACAACTAAAAGGTGAAATTACTTACTCGTGTTCACAGTGTTGTGCAAAATATTCCCGCGGATGCTGAGCATACGGTTTTAGAAGTACGGTTAGAGCGATTGAAAAACTCGTGGTCAAACTTTTGTAAAAACCGTAAGGAGCTTTTTGCCTTCCATGCGGAAGACGGGTACGGAGATCCTGAATTCGATTTTGAAATAGTGGAGTGCAAAAATATAACGGCTAAAGGTGGGCTTGTGAAAGCAATTAGAAAGGTGCTTCTGGTACGAGACGATGCTTCCATGAATTCGTTGACTAATTTAGTCAGCTCACAAGCAGCCTTGTTAGAGAAATGAGGGAAGTCGGTTTCCACAGACTCAAGTAACAAGAGTGTTTCCGATATAAAGCTACCTCCCATCAAACTGCAACCTTTTACCGGTGATTATCGCGATTGGCCGGGCTTCCGCGACATGTTTCTGAAAACGGTTGACTGCAACAAGTTTGTCGGGATCTCAAAAATTTCGCTATTTAAAGAGTTCTTTGCGTGATGAAGCTGCCAAATTGTTAAATCATTTAACCATATCTGATTCTAATTACCTGCAAGCATGGGACAAACTTGAGGGTATGATAAGCCACTATATATAGTTAATGCACTTGCGTAAACTTGTGGACAATGCGGATGAAGTTATTCGTGGGTTAGCAGCTTTGAAATCTGAAAGCAGATATCCGTGGCTTATAAATTTTCTAATTAATAAAACTGATATAGAAACTCGTAAGGCGTGGGCATTCTAAAATAAAAACTATGAGTACCTCTTAGAGGTTAAGTGTAAGGCGCTAGAATCAAGAGATCGGAAAAGTCGTGTGAACAAAAACTCTCGTATACGAGTAACAACAAACATTAAAAGCTTGTCCGTGGAACAATCATCGTGTCCAAAGTGCAAGGAAGATCATTTTCTTCCCAAGTGTACCGAATTCTTGCCCATGCCCGTTAGTTCTCGTCGCAGCTTCGTTAGGGATCAGCGATTGTGTTATACTTGTCTCGGTACTAAACATTCGTCGGCACGATGTCGAGTTAAGGCTCGTTGTTCATTCTGCAATACTCGACAACACAGTTTAGTTCACCTCGATAACCCTAATCGTACTACTGAATCCCTGAATGTTCAAAGTGAACCATCCACCAGTGCCAATGCTATTTCATCGATCATTAACAATCATATCTCGTCCCTCTGGCATCTTACCCACTCTTGTAATTAAGGTTTTAGATGTGTTCGGAAACCCTCAACTCGCTCGTGTTTTACTCGATACCGGGTCACAAGTTTCGTCTGTGACAGAAAGCTTGGTGAATAGGTTAAACCTTCGTCGTTCCCATGCTCGGTTACCTACATCTAGAATTTCGTCGGTTGAAGCTGGTGTTACACATGGTGCTGTAACCATAACGGTGAATTCTCGTTTCGATTCGGATAAAATTGAAGTTGAAGCTTATATTTTAAAGAAAATAACCTCACAAACCCCGTCGCTTCCTTTCGATTGGCACAATACCCCTTTCCTTAAAAACCTTCATCTGGCCGACCCAGGATTTAATAACCCAGGACCCATTGATGTATTGTTGGGATCCGTCTTCTTCAGAATGGTCATCGTACTCAAGAGAGGGAAAATATTGTTGCGCACGAAACCATATTTGGATGGGTCGTTACCGGTAGTATGCCAGATACGTTAATTGTTTCATTGCACACCGGTGTAGACATTGACGTGATATTAAAGTCGTTTCGGGAGATCGAAGAAATCCCTAACAAGTTTTCCTCCCTGAATTGCGAAGATGAAGCAGACGCTCATTTTTCTAAGACTTTATCTCGTACACCAGATAACAAATACATGGTTGAGCTGCCATTCCGCCAAAATAATGTCAAGTTCGCTAATACCATCTCTGGTGCCTTATCTGGTTTATTTGTTATGGAGCGTCGATTTTCACGATATGAGCAACTGCATTTGGAGTACCGAAATTCTATGAAAATCTATGAGGACTTAGGACATATGCAACGTATTCTAGATGCTGAGATAGAGCCCACGTTAGGAAACGTTTTTTATTTGCCACATCATGCTGTTGTCACCAACAAGATTCGTGTTGTCTTCGACGGCTCGCATAAGGATGTAAATGGAAACAGCCTAAACGAAATGTTGCATATAGGGACACCACTCCAACGTAATTTAATCAATGTTTGCATACGATTACGCCTACATAAATTTGTGTTTTGTGCAGATATAGATAATATAGATATATATGTAGATCTATATAGATATAGATAGATAAAAATGTTTCGGCAAATTTGGGTTCATTCAAAGCATAGGGATTTCCAGCGTATTGTTTGGAGGGAATCTCCTAGGGAACCCATTGCACATTTTCGCTTGTGTACCGTAACATATGGTACATCACCCGCTCCTTTCTTATCGATGAGAGTGCTGCGTCAAATAGCTTTGGACTACAAACATCAATTTCCCCTTGCGACTCACGCAATTTTGCATGATATGTATGTCGATGATTTAATGACGGGATCTGATTCGTTGTCTGAGACTTTGAAATTGAAAAACCAAATAGTTAATATGCTGCCGTGCGGTGGTCTGGAGTTGAGCAAGTGAAGCTCGAACTGTTGGTCTATTTTAAGCGAGTTCAACGGCGAGCAAACAGTTTCTCTTGATTTGGATAGGGCACCTTTTCCTATAAAATTACATTACCTGATCGGTTATTACCCACAAAGAGAAACCTGCTGTCTGAGGTTGCCAAGATTTTCGATCTACTTGGGTTCCTGGCTCCTTCCACTATTTTCTTTAAAATATTGTTTCAGGAGCTATGGACGGCAAAAACTAAAATAGGTTGGGATGATCCTTTACCTATGGAAGTAGCGGACAAATGGAAGTCTTTTCGCGTAGATTTACCCTGTTTTGAAAACCTTAGAATTTCGAGAATTACAGTAAATTCTAGGTGCTTTGACCTAATAGGATTCTCCGATGCATCCGAAAAGCCATATTCGGCTGTGGTTTACGCTCGTAGCTTAATAGATGGTGTTGTTGACGTCCAATTGGTTGCAGCGAAAACTCGTGTCGCTCCAGTAAAGCAACTTTAGATTCCTCGGCTGGAACTGTGTGGAGCCCTCCTCTTGTCCCGTTTAATAGAGTTCATTCGGTCATTGTTGGACATTGTTCCTCTTCGAACGTCGGCATTTTCGGACTCGCAGATTGTTTTATCCTGGCTTTCGTCTACCCCGCGATGGTGGAACACCTTTGTAGCGAATCGTACATCGGAAATTTTAGCAACTTTGCCTCGGTCTTCCTGGAACTACGTTTGCTCCGCAGAAAATCCCGCCGATTGCGCTTCGAGGAGAATCGAACCCAACAAACTTTTGGATTTTGAGCTTTGGTGGAAAGGTCCTGTTTGGCTTTTGAAAGACATAAATCAGTGGCCGATAAAACGTGAAGAAGTTTCGGAAAATATTCCTGAGGAAAGGAAGAAGTTTGCCCCTGTGCTTACCTCGTCTCCGGTTGAACCCATTCTTAGAACCTTTATGCCGTAATATCTCGTCGTGGCGAAGGTTAGTGAGAATCGTTGGGTTCGTTATCCGTTTCAGACGAAATTGCAGAGTTCCATTAGAGCAGCGAACATTTTGTCGTCTTTCGTTCTCTGAATTCGTTCGTGCTAAGTAATTTTGTCTGTTGTGGTCTCAAATTCAGTTCAATACGGAAATACAAGCTCTTAAAAGTGATCGCCATGTTTCGAACGCCTCATCATAGTCTTCGTTGTCCTCTTTCCTCGATGATGTAGGTTTGCTGCGAGTTGGCGGAAGAATTTCCAATGCCAAGGATGTTCCTTTCAGCATTAAGCATCCAATTATTCTTCTGAAACATCATCCTTTTACGAAACTAATTCTGTTAGATACCCATAGGTTATATCTGCATGTTGGCGTATCAGGACTCTTTGCATTAATTCGGCAAGAATTAGAAATCTGATCAGGAAAATCGTTCATGATTGCGTCACATGTTTTCGTCTTCGACAGTCTACATCAGGGATTCCCAAACTATTTTTTACTAATTACTTTAAAAATCCTATCTCTAGTTTTTTTCCTATTGATACATCTTGCGGTTGGTTAAGTGAGTAAACTTGACATCATTTTCTCACCAAAATTTAACAAAATAAATAGACATAAAAATCAGTAAGTATCAAGTGTAATTAATAATTATTAATACAAATTAAGTAAAAATAAGTAGGTAATTATTTCTTGAAAAAAAAAAAAACAAAATAGTAAAGTAAAAAAAAAAAAATTATAAAAAATTCAGTATGATGGATGAACTTGGTGACTTTCTACCAATCTAGCTAAATCCGGTTTAATATTGGTAAGTTGCAGCCTTAAATCTCCGCGTTCGTTGATTTCCAAACGGTTTCTTTGTTTTGTCTAAATTTTTGTAACCACACTGAAGCAACTGCATTCGACTAGGTATGATGATGGAAAAGCGATACGGTATTTTTCAGCAATGTTAAACAATGCAGGATACTGTGTTTCAATGTTGCGTTGCAACCAGAACTTCTGATAGCCTTGGTTGAAATCTGCTTAAGCTCCTCGTCTGTGCTGATGGTAATCAACTCTTCTTGGATTATCACATTGGCTTCTTCCATGGCTGTGATATTGTACGGATTTATTATCCATTGAGGAATTTGTAAATTTAAGAGATCCTCAAACTTTTAGCACAGATAATAATACCCAGATGTCTCATTCATAAGGGAAGAAGTGATATATGAAAACGAAATTCACTAAAAAAAAAGCTTTTTAAAAAGCTTAAACTTCTTACAAAAGGGAAAAAATCAGAACACAGAACATTTGTTTTTTCTGCTCATTTTTTAGTCCATCGTGTCACTCACACATACCCTTGTTTACCTTCACTGCAAAAAAAGAAACAAAAAAAAATATTTTGTACGACTGCGGTCACGGAGTTCTGATGCCGACACGTTGGTAGGATGGATATGAAGTATCTGTATAGATCGTATATATATATGTGCAAATGGTTGGGCTTATGTCGTGTGCTTGTTATTTTGTCTGTATGTATGTACCTTATTTTCAGCACTTGATTAAATAAATAAAAACTCTGTAAACTTTGTGGACACAAACTTGCTCAAGAAATGGGTATGAATATGAGTTTTGCATACTGCATTTTATATTTATGCACTTATAATAACTGATCACTGCTCTTGGCCTACTTAAGTGAAGGTGACTAATCTTCGAAATTATTATAAAAAAAACTAACTAACTTAACAAAATAATCATTAACTTATATTAGGTTAGTATTAAATTGCAGTTAAATCACCTTAATCATAACATACATTGAACCAATTCAGAAAATGTTTATTTGTTGCCTTTACAAGTATACATTCTTTGATTATATTTTCTTTAAAGTTAGATGCAAAAGGTAGTTTTCGAAAGTATTCGGAAAATATTTGTACATGAAGACGGCATACTTGAAAATCTTTTTCTGGCGGGCATAAGAGAACCGCATTTTCTTTTGAATTTTCATATTCTTTTAATTTTATCAATACTTAAGTTAGATCGAAATTGTGTTTGTCCTTTGACATTTCTTCAGCACAATTTTCACAGATTTGGTTCATTTTTTTTTTTTTTGTTTTAAAAAAAATGCAGTATCCGGCAAAGTATCTTGTAGCAAGGTCGTTGATATTGCGTCTTCATCTGGTGGATTAACTATATTGTTCGTATTCATGTTATTTTGAAAACTTTCCTCATTCTTAAGAATGTCGTGATTTTGTGATAGCTCTTGGGTAAGTATTATTTGTTCTTCTATATCACTCTGCAAAATAGCATTCCAATCCACCCGTAGATATTCCGAATCATCTTCTTCGCTGGAACATTTCGATTTGAATAAAAATTTTATCGATATAACTTTGGCTCAGGCAGTTAAATTCGGAAACTCTTGGATTACTTTTATTAATATTCCGCGCTCTTATTTTACCAACTAAGTTCACTTACGGATATTGATTAAATTTATTTACATAAATGTAATATAAATTATGATCCAGATATCGAAGGGGCATTTAACAATGTGAAAACTCAAGAAATTGTGGAGGCACTCTCGATATACTGTAATAACCAAATAATAAACAATTGGCTAGAACACATGCTTACAAACCGCATTATCACAGCTTCACTAGGAGACGAAACAAGAAGGGGAACAGTCGGTACGGGAACACCACAGGGAGGGATAATATCTCCTTTTCTGTGGGTGCTCACAATGGACAACCTTTTAAAAGCACTTAATGGAACCTGTGCGAAATGTGTAGCGTACGTGGATGACCTAGCCGTTCTGGTAAGAGGTAAGCACCTGATCATTATAGGAAAGCTTATGCAAAACACTCTTCGAATCATAAAAGGATGGGCGGATGAGAGTGGATTAGAAATAAATCCAAATAAAACGGAAATGGTTCTCTTTACAAAGAAAACCAACACTAGTGACTTTCACATTCCATAACTCGGAGGAGTATCACTAGAACTCCGCAGCGGCGTCAAGTATTTGGGCATTATATTGGACAGAAAACTGACCTGAAGAAAGAACCTGGAAGAAAGAGTCACCAAAGTCAAGAGAGCATATTGGATATGCAGGAGGGCCATCGGGAAGTTATCGGTCTTGAAACCGAAACAGGTCCACTGGATATATGAATGCGTAATAAAACCTATCATCTTTTACGGTGTAGTCGTATGTTGGCCAGTGATGAGCAAAAAGTATGCAAGAGACTTGCTAACTAAGGTGGAAACGTATAGTCTGCCTGGGTATTACAGGAGCATAATCCTCAACACCAACCGCGGCCATGGAAGCGATACTAAACATTCTACCAGTGCACCTCGAAGCGAAGAAGATTGCCGGCATTTCAGCCTCGCGGCTTAGAACTATCGGCCATTTCATCGGTGGTGCAAATACGGGACATCGAAAAATCACCGAAATGATAAGAGTAATGACACCACTGATGATGTTGTTGGAAAATCGTATACGTTCTCCAACAACTTCGAAACAATTTTCCCCGCAAGAGAATATTGGACGTATGAAAGAACGACAAGAAACTCCAATGGGATATCGGTATAAACAAACGGCTCTAACATATCAGGGGAATCAGGGGCTGGCATCTTCAGTGCTATCCCACCAATTGAACTTGCTATTCACCTAGAACCATTTGTATCGGTGTTCCAAGCAGAAGTCTATGCAATTATGAAGGAAACTGAAATACTCGCAGAAGACACCAGCGAAGGGATGCAAATCGACATTTGCTCGGACAGCAAAGCTGCAATTAGCGCGATTACAAACCCCATGTCGAAATCACGTCTAGTAAGGGAGTGCAAAACTAAATTGAACTTACTTGCCAGACGCAATAGAGTCCGTCTCACATGGGTACCGGGGCACGAAGGTGTACCGGGTAACGAAAAGGCAGACGAACTAGCAAGGAAAGGAGAAGCAACACAGAACTGAACTCTAAGACTAAGAATTCTGGGATCTCTCATATCATAAATCATAAAAGAATGGGCGGAGGAGAGTGGATTAGAAATAAATCCAAATAAAACGGAAATGGTTCTCTTTACAAAGAAAACCAAAACTAGTGACTTTCACTTTCCACAACTCGGAGGAGTATCACTACAACTCCGCGACAGCGTCAAGTATCTGGGCATTATATTGGACAGGAAACTGACCTGGAAGAAAGAGTCACCAAAGCCAAGGGAGCATATTGGATATGCAGGAGGGCCACCGGAAAGCCATGAGACTTGAAACCGAAACATGTCCACTGGATATACGCCAGTGATGAGCAAAAAGTATGCAAGAGACTTGCTAACTAAGGTGCAACGTATGGTCTGCCTGGGTACGGAGCACAATCCTCAACACCAACCGACAAGTGCACCTCGAAGCGAAGAAGATTGCAGGCATTTCAGCCTCGCGGCTTAGAACTATCGGCCATTTCATCGGTGGTGCAAATACGGGACATCGAAAAATCACCGAAATGATAAGAGTAATGATACCACTCATCGATTGCCCCAGTGATGTTGTTGGAAAATCGTATACCTTCTCCAACAACTTCGAAACAATTTTCCACGCAAGAGAATATTGGACGTATGAAAGAACGACAAGAAACTCCAATGGGATATCGGTATATACAGACAGCTCTAACATATCAGGGGAATCAGGGGCTGGCATCTTCAATGCTAACCCACCGATTGAACTTGCTATTCACCTAGAACCATTTGAATCGGTGTTCCAAGCAGAAGTCTAGTTATGAAGGCAACAGAAATACTCGCAGAAGACACCAGCGAAGGGAGACAAATCGACATATGCTCGGACAGCAAAGCAGCAAGTAGCGCGATTACAAATCCCATGTCGAAATCACGACTAGTAAGGAAGTGCAAAACTAAATTGAACTTACTTGCCAGACGCAATAGAGTCCGTCTCACATGGGTACCGGGGCACGAAGGTGTACCGGGTAACGAAAAGGCAGACAAACTAGCAAGGAAAGGAGCAAGCAATGCAGAACTGAACCCGGATAATACAATAGGGGTCCCTCTGACAACTATTAAAACAATAATCAATGAAAAGATACGACAGGAGTTCAATAACTACTGGACGAATCTAGACATGTGCAAAGTGGCTAGATCTGTAATAACTAAACCGAGTAACAACACAGCAAAAAGAGCTCTTAACTCAAGCAGAACACAATTGAGATTGATGATGGGACTTTTAACAGGGCACATCAATCTCAACAAACATTAGTTCAGACTCGGGATAGCTGATACAACAATCTGTGCCAACTGTGAGGAGGAGGAGGAAGATATAGAACACTTCCTCTGCCACTGCCCGGCTACAGCGAGGCTAAGACTGAAAATTCTGGGATTTCCAAGGATTCCGTATATTACACACCTCAGCAAGAAATGAATCAGGGATATATTGGAGTTCGCCAGACGAGCACTACGATTCCCCGATCACTATACGATATAGTTTCCCGTTGATACTACCCATGATCCCTAGACCTACAGTATTGTTCGAAACCTAAGCAACTTTTTCCTCTGAATTATTCAAAGTCGAATATTTATGTATTTATTCTTTTTAATAAAAATAAGATGATTTTTATTTATTACATTAAGTACTTACATAGGTATAGAAAAAACAAAAATCCAAAATCAATTCATTCAAAGTAAATAAAAAATCAAATACAAATTCTTCTCAAAATGCAGCTGTTTGAAACCTAAGCAACTTTTAATATTTGGTGTGATAACCTTTATTTTTGATTACCTCCGCACATCTACGGGGCATAGACACACACAATTAGGTTTCTTATTTTTTTATTGTGGACGTTGGTATCAATTTCCGTTCCGTTTTCAAACAAGTCATGAGCTCATCCCTATTTATAAATCTTTGAGTCCCAACTCTACGCTTTAAGATGCCAAAGAGATTTTCAATGGGATTAAAGTCGGGAAATTGGGGGGCCACTCCAAAACTTGAATCCCATTGGTTGATAACCACTCTTTGACCAGCTTCGATGAATGTTTCGGGTCATTGTCGGCGTATGGTAACATTTGCTCATTTAAGATGTTTCTGTAGACAAATCGATCCATTATACATAGTTCTTCTTTGATGAAAAGGTCCAACTCCATTCGCTGAGAAACAAGTCCACACCATTACACTTCCTCCTCCATGCTTTACTGTTCCTTTGCAATACCGGGGATTCAACCTTTGACCCTTTCTTCTACGAACGTGACAGATACCATCAGAGTTAAACATGTTGAACTTTGATTCATCACTAAAAAGAACGGTCTTCCACTTGTCTACGGACCAATTTATATGTGCTTTTGCAAAAACTAATCTGAAAGTGTATTAAAATTTTCTCACATTAAGTTGCAATTCATTGACAATATCTCTCGATGACAGAAAAGGATTCTTTTTGATTAAATCGACAATACAAAAGAAATGGTCTCAGCTAACTAAAACAAAAAGGCGTTGCATGTAAAATTGCAGAGAATTCGCAAAATATACCGTTAGATACCGTTTGTCGCTGAACACTTGTGTTTGAGTAAAAGTTGCTTAGGTTTCGAACAGCTGCATTTTGAGAAGAATTTGTATTTGATTTTTTATTTACTTTGAATGAATTGATTTTGGATTTTTGTTTTTATTATACCCATCTAGGTACTTAATGTAATAAATAAAAATTATCATATTTTTATTAAAAAGAATAAATACTTAAATATTCGACTTTGAATAATTCAGAGGAAAAAGTTGCTTAGGTTTCGAACAATACTGTAAATCCTCTCAACACATAATTCCCAAAGCACAGCACTATTCCCTACAGTTACATAGATGAGGGGAACACAACGGGCCCAATGGAGGCCTAAGTGAAGAGCATAAGCTCACCCTCTTAAACCAAAAAACCAACTAACCATGATCCATGAATAATGCATCTCTTATTGTTAAAACGCTTTCTATAGTTAAGGCCAAGGCTTTGAAACAAAATAGTGTATTTCTTGCGTTTGTGGGTTCGATGTTTAATATATAATAATTCATTTCTTAAAGTTAAAGTTTACTATATAAACTACGATTTGTGGGTCCTTGATCACAGCAAATAGCTCTAACGGTTAGTTTCAGCTCCGCGCATATATCAAGACAATTATATACCTCAATCTCAAGTTGTTTCATAGGTATATTGCTTGGATAAACGACATATATAAAACTTGCTTAAAATTTCCGAATCATAAAAACACACACAGACTTAGCGCATATATTAGATCTTTGATAATCATAATATATAATTGATTTGATTTGATAATCATAATATATAATAATGTGTATGTATGATAGTAATTAACCTGAAAATCTAAATGATTGATATTCGAGCAAAATCTCTCAAACCTTCTCTTCATATACAACGCATACGCGTTTACAAAACTTCCATTCATGAAAATTTATTCTTTTGCTGCGGTGGTATGGAAATCACACCGTCATGCATCTTCGTGCCCCTTCCCGCATACTCCTTTACACTTCCTCACCTCGTTCGTTTCCATGTCACAACACACGATGAGAAAAATAACTTTTCCCACACGAGCGAACAGAGTGAGGAAAAAGAAAAAGCTTTATTTGTGGTACTTATTCTGAAAGCTCTCTGTCTGCTACTACGTTGTCTGCCAGGATAAAAATATGCTTAATTTTTTTTTATGGACGTGCGAAATCTGGTTAGTTTATTATCTGTGCTTTTAGTAGAAGCCTGTAGAATCCTGGTGTAATGCGTCCAAATGAGTAACATATGATAAAATAGCATCGTCTTGAAGCATTTCTGGCAATTTTGACAAATGCGGAAACTGGGAAAATTTTTTTCTGCTTAAATTTTGTTTATAAAGGATGAGTTTACCCACAAGGGCCGATATTATTGATTTTGTTTTAATCAAGTTGAGATCTTCACCCTGCAGCTGCAAAATAACTTTGTTGAACATACCAAAGATATCAGTCAAGTAATAAATATCTGTTTTACATTTGTTCAGATTTTCTTTCAAATTCGGATCTTTTTCTTGTAAAAACTCTAACACAGATTTAAAAATAGCTGAAAATTTTGCTAAGCAAGAGCCTCTTGATAGCCAGCGAACTTCAGTGTGCAGAAGTAACCGAGTAAAGACTTCGTCGTTTTCCTCACATAGCTAAGCAAATAACCGAGAGTTCAAAGAACTGCTTCGAATCTTGTTGACAGCATTTATAACATATTGTAAAGACTGATGCAATCTAGGACTCAGATTTGTTGCTACTACATGCTGTCTGTGAATCACGCAGTGAATGACCAGTACCTCAGGCAGTTGTCGCTTTAAATGGGCTATAAAACCACGATGACGACCAACCATAGATGGTGCACCATCAGTCGCAACAGAAACAATGTTCTTCAATGGAATAGCTTTGTCGATAAAAAAAAAAACGTTCCACGGCGTGAAAAATAGATTCTCCTCTGGTATCAGTCTCTAAATATGTAGCAAAAAGCTGTTCTTGGCACATATTTTCATCTTTAATATATCGAACATATCCTAACAACAAAGCTTCATTGCCGGGTAATGTAGACTCGTCCAACTGGAGAGAGAATCTGTTGGTCTGTAAGAAATTGCATAAAATGTTTTCCACGTCGCGACCCATCTCGTCTATTCGTCTCTGAACGATGTAATTGCTCAAAGGAATTCTCTTAATAATATCATTTATTTATTTATTTATAAAACTAACAAGGTAATTACAAATTACAATGTTAGTACTGTACAAATATAGGAGCACTAGCTGCATACGCTTGCGGCTCAATGATAATATTATAACAGTGATAACTATTATAAAAACTTATGACTAAATTTATAACTTTACTTTGAGATTAGAGATGAATTTTTCAATGATACAAAGGTTTTCTTCATTAATTACCTTAAGGATCTCGTAAATATTTTGATTACTTTCTAATAAACTGTTGTTTATGTGTGTTAACAAGTGATCTATGTTTAATATTTCATTGTACGAAGAGTAGGTTGGAGGATTTTCCCTTTTCAGTAAATGTTGATAAATTACGCAAGTATGGCCTAATCGGAGGAAAGTTAGTGATCGTCTGTTTAGATGTAGTTGTCGGATATATTGCTTTAACTTTGTTGGTGTTGATTTGGGAATAATGATGGGTATATGTTGACCAGTTATTCGTTTGCATTGTTTTGATTTTTCCTTTTATTACTCTTAGAAGATCTAACTCGCTGTATGTGTTGAACAATATCGTAGGTGTTCTGCCGACCGAATTGGCTGCTTTGTCGGCATATTCGTTTCCGAATATGCCAATATGACTGGGTACCCACATAATCTTTAACGAGTGAGGTTTTTTTATGATGCTATCTCTAGGACTCGTCACTGCAGGAGAGCTATTATTGAGGTTCATGGTACCTTGAATAACTGATAGGCTGTCTGTGCATACTACCCAACGACCTTTCGTGTTACATGCATACTTTACGGATTCGCTGATTGCTATGGCTTCTGCAGAAAAGATTGATGCGTGTTCTGGCAGAATACCTAGCCTTATTAGTGCTCCATCCTGTGCTGTTACGTCGAAACCCGTGTGATGTTGTGATTTGGACCCGTCTGTAAATATAAATTTCCAGTTCTTGGAGTTGAGGTTATCCTTCAAAGTTTTGAAGATTGACCGGTATACAAGGTTTGGTGTATGCTCTTTTGAGTATTTGGATAATGTTAGTTCAAAGGAGTCCGATCTGCACAGCCATGATGGGGATGATGATGTGTGACAAAAACTGATTTTGTTGGGCAGATTAAATTCTTTGGTGAGTTCCATATGCGATGTATAGCGGATGAGATGTGCGGCCTTGTTCAATACATTGTTGAGGACCTCCGCAATGGCTGGTAAAATAGGCTGCTCTCCAATTGTGTGGGGTTTCTCCGACTTCGCTATTAGTAAAGATATATTATAGCACGCTCGTAAACCATCGACGTCTTGCATAGATGATGACGCAAACATCGATCTTATGGATGGCCTTTTCTCTAGTTTTTCTTGAAGTGCTTGAAAGAAGGGCAAAGGCTTGCTTTTTTTGTCAGCATGTACTCTTGATAAGTGGTCCTCCATTTTTTAAGGCATTATGGCATCGTTACTGAATACTTTTTCACATATGAGACACATCGGCAAGTGTTGATTTGATAGATATCAAATAAATCCAAACTTCAAGTAGTCCAAACTGTATTGTCTGCATTTTGTTTTCGTGTCTGCCATCATAAAACTGAACATTTATAATTTTAGGGAACAACTTTTCTAAAGTAATTTCAAAAAATACTTAGAAAAATATTAAAATGTTTTTTGGTACTTACTCTCTTACTTTTTCATAAACTGCAGAAATGTATGGTTACGCCATTAACGCTCGTAGGTAACTAAGGATTTTGTAAATTTGTTTTCAATCACTTTATTTAGCTATGTAATCACTTTGTAATCTCTTGAAATTAATTATCATTGATATTCAAGTTCCAACGAATTTCAAAACGCAAATGAACTTTCAACCCAAGTGCAAGCTTGTTATATAGTAAAATATCAGGAGCATGTTTGAACTTGAACTTGATCATGATTTCATTCGTGTTAAATCGCGTATATGCGTCAAATACAGAGCAAGTCAAAACGTGTCTCAAAATCTTGTACGCTCGAACACATTATCTTGCACGAACTTGTCCACGCATATTGACTTGCTGAGTTTTTTATCTTGTTCGAACTTGTGCACGCTTATCGACTTGTTGAGTTTTTTAAAAGTACAACAATGATACTTCCTACTAAAACATTAGTCATTGTTATAACAAGTTCGTACACGTAACACAACTTATTCAATATCTTAAACGTTTCAAATAAGAACTTGTGTTAATTAATAGGGGTCGATTTTTAGACCTCGGCGACCCCCAAAATCAGTTTTCGTTTATGTTGACCCCTGGGAAACCGATTTCGACCCCAAGGGATATCGACCACTTTGGGAATCTCTGGTCTACATCATCACAGTTTATGGGAAATTTGCCATCTTCTCGTGTTGAACCATCGTATGCCTTTGCCCACACAGGTTGCGATTACGCGGGTCCAATAACTATTCGCTTGTCCAAGTGTAGGAAACCGAAACTAGCTAAGGGATATATAGCATTATTTGTCTGCATGACTACCAAGGCGCTTCATTTGGCTGCTCTCAAGAGGTTTAAAGCACGACGGGGAAAAGGCAGCGTGATGTACTCGGACAATGGTACAAATTTCCAAGGAGCTGCTCGTGTCCTATCGATATAGGTAAATGTCAAAATTGGTGCAATCAAAGGAACATAACGAGAAGGTGGCTGAAGGGTTGACTGTAGAGAGTATCAAATGGGTGTTTATTCCTCCGCATAGTCCTCACTTTGGTGGACGACTTTAGGAATCTGGGGTAAAATTGGTGAAGCAACATCTTCGGCGTGTTGTTGGAAACACTATCCTAACGTTTGAAGAGATGTGTACCTTGCTAACCCAAATTGAAGCTCTTTTAAATTCTAGGCCCCTTTGCGCTCTTTCTGACTCAGATCTTAACCCATTAACAATTTCTCACTTTCTTATAGGAAGGCCATACACTGCCATTTCGGATAATAGTTACTTGGACATTTCTCAAAATCGTTTGGGTCGTTGGGAACTCGTCCAAAATATGATTCTGGAGGCGGTGGCAAACCGATTACTTGACGTCACTACAACAACGTCCAAAATGGAGGGAAGTCAAGAAGGAGTTCCAAATTGGCGATCTGGTGGTTATTAAGGAGGCTAACTTACCACTTTCACAATGGTCTCTAGGCAGAATCGAAGATGTTCATTCAGGCCAGGATGGCCACGTCCGTGTAGTTCTCTACGCACTGCTCATGGAAGGTTCAAGCGCCCTATCGCTAAACTAGCTATTTTATCAATTTCCTGAATTCCTTCTATACGAGGGTGGGTCAATAAGTCCCTGAAAATTAACACAAATTGTGTCGTCACCTTAAATTTATTTTTTTTTGTCAAGAACCATCTTTCAAAAGAACGCACCCAAATTTTCAGACAGATCTATCAAATAGTTTTGTTGTGGCAGCCATTTTATATAGACGCCTACTAGCATTTTCGTTAAAATGGAAAAAAGTGAATTTCGAATGCTCATTAAACACTATTTTTTGCGAGAAAACACTATCACGCGAACCAAACAAAAGCTTGACAAATATTATGGGGACTCTTCACCATCGATTGGAACCATTCACCACTGGTTTACTCAATTTCGGTGCGGTCGTTCAAGCACAAATGACGCCGAACGTTCTGGTCGCCCAATTGAGGTCACCACACCAGAAATGGTCGACAAAATCCATGGTTTGATAATGGACGATCGGCGAGTGAAAGTGCGCGAGCTTAAAGAGGCTACAGGCTTACGAGTATCACATGGCTCAGTGATTTCGATTTTACATAAATATTTTGACATGAAAAAGTTTCCGCAAGATGGATGCCGCGTTTGCTCACAATCGACAACATACGTATTCGTTTGACAACTTCAAAGGTGTTTGGCGATGTTCCAGAAAAATTCGGATGAGTTTTTGTGCCGTTTCGTAACCGTGGATGAAACCTGGATTCACCACAATACACCAGAAACGAAGGGACAGTCAAAACAATGGACCTCTCCTGGTGAATCGAAGGCGAAGAAGGCCAAAGCGATTTTGTCAGCAAACAAGGTCATGGCGACAGTTTTTTGGGATGCGCGCGGTGTTATTCACATCGATTACCTACCTTGAAAAGGTTAAAACGATCACCGGCGCATATTACGCAGAGCTGCTGGATCGATTCCAAGCCGATTTGAAGCAAAAACGGCCTCATTTAGCGAAGAAAAAAGTTCTTTTTCACCAGGACAACGCACCGGCGCACAAGTCCGCAGTCGCAATGGCAGAATTACACGAGTTAGGCTACGAACTCCTCCCTCATCCAGCATATTCCCCAGATTTAGCCCCCTGCGACTATTTCTTGTTTCCAAACATGAAGAAATGGCTCGGAGGTAAGTGATTTGGGTCGAATGAAGAGGTCATAGCTGAAAGAAACGCTTATTTTGAGGGGCTCGAGAAATCGTATTATTTGCAGGACATCAAAAAATTGGAGAAACGTTGGATGAAGTGTATAGAGCTAAAAGGAGACTATGTTGAAAAATAAAATGTTTTTATACCGAAAAGAGTGTTCCTTATTTCATTTTTCAGGGACTTATTGACCCACCCTCGTATATCTAGAATTATTTAAAACTTAAATTATATTTGCTAAACTAAAAACCTAACATAATGTTGCATACCCTATGGTTCGACTGAGCTTTCTGAATTCTTTAAATTCTAATGCTTTTTTTTTTGCTTGCACATGCAAATGCCGTTGGTCACCACCAACGTTAACTTAGATGCTGTATCAACTATGCTTGTTAGTGAGAACATTACCGTTCGATCTTCGGTTTATTCTTTCATTTTTGTTCTAGCAGCCACCCAGTCAACATATCGATTTATTTTTGTGCCACTTAAGCCAGCGAACCATCTGGTAAATTGATTTGTAAGTAACTAACTAAATAAAGTTTGTAAAGTTTTCGAGTTTTTCATCTTTAATTGCTTAACAGTATGCCTTTTGTAACAAAACATACAAATACGGCTATGTACGCCTTCACAAACCGAGGATTTCTTCCGCGACACAGGCGTAGTGTGATTGGACCGGAGTAATCACAGCCGACCTTACTAAACGGTCGGGAAAATCGAACTTTGTCCACCGGGAGATTAGCCATGAGTTGAATCAACGCATTTGTGCACTACACTGCGAACTAGGTTCCTACTACCGAGAATGTAATAACATTGTTTAATTAAGGCAAGCATATGTGATATTTCAGCATGTAAGTACTTTCTATTAATATATTCGACAATCAAATGCAATATAGAATGCACTTTATCTAAAACTATTAGATGCTAGATAGGTCCGGTTCATGCAAGCGTCCACCAACTCGGAGAATACTATTTGCGTCATTAAATGGGTTTAATGAGTTCAATTTCTGTCCCGTATGTAATCCCTTTTGTTTTTTTTAAGTGTTTCGTTTCGGACGAGAACAATGAGGACTGTGTGCATAGTTCTTCCGTTGAAAATGCACCAAAACCGCGAAAAGTTTTTACTGAACGAGTATTTTTTATAAACCGGCAGACGAAAGCAACAACACGAATCGACTTTAACCAGGTAGATGAGTTAATCAAAATGTTTTGAAAAATGTTTTCCTTTCTGGTGCTAGATACAAATACCTGTACGTTTGGTTTACTTCTCTCTGCCAGGTTGTTACAAGACAATTCCTTCAGGCAAATATGGGAACATGGCCACTGATCTTCTTCCTTCCAAAGAAATGGGGGACCATTCAGATCTCGTTTGTTGACAAAAGTGACGGTGGAATTCCACGAGTAGCGCTGTCAGCTGGGTTATCCGCAGACCTTACATGATTCCAACATTGGTAAGATGTTGATGATAGGATCTCCGAAGTCCGATTTGCGATGAAAACCGACCATTTTTTTGGTGTTTTTTTTTTATAATTTGCACGTGTTAAAGGGGATATGAATACCCTTATACTAATTTATTTTTTTTTTTTTTAGAACACGTGCGTTTTGTGGAAAGGGGAAGAGACAGAGAGAAAGTCAGATTGGTGTAGTTGGTTTGAAACTCAGGTGGTAGTTAAGTTTCAAAGTTTCACTGTACTCCAAGGGTGGCTGTCCAGATATAACTGGGGAGTATTTTGTTTGTTTTTTCGCTATTGTTGTTGTTGCTTATGATTCACAGTATTTTTTTCCGTCCTCCTGATGTCATCATCACGATCAAGTTGCATTTTAGCTATATGACCACCCTACTGCCAGTGTTATGCCTTCACAGTAGAGTTGACTTAGCTTTCGCAAGTGATCGACTTTTTTATTTATTTCATGCGAAATAAATAGATGATTCTTGACTACAGGATTCGAACCGTGAATCAACAGCGTGACAAGCGATGATGTTACCACTACACCACGGCCGCTACGTGTGCCGACAAACAGTGTTTTTAATGTCCCTCGGAAGATTGTTGAATCCATGAAAACCCATACAAAAGATGGTTCTCTGACCTCTTGTAGTTCTTGATCTTTGAATTCTAAGGTCACCATAGTTTCTTAGGTTGTATTCCGTCACTGCGTTTCTATGTACGTTTTCGCACAGGTAACCGGGATACATATTGTTTTTCATTTTAAATACAAATATCATACATAACATAAAAAGTCGTTGATTAATATTCAACAATCTTAACGCACTTAACATAAAACTTATCGATGTGTGTTTACTACATTTTAAAATAATTCGTATTGCCTTATTTTGCAGTAATTGCAATCTATTTTTGTGACTTTGAGGACACATATACAACAAACTAGCACAATAATCAAAATGAGGTTTAATCAAAACATTATATACAGCCACAGAAGTACTTATAGAGATATTTTTCATTACTTTACGTAATACACAATTTTTTTTGCTATTTTTTACATATACATATAATTGACATGTTCTGTAAAATTAAGTTTTTCGTCTAAGACAATACCAAGATATTTTATTTGTTTAACTTGTTCAATTTATTCATTGTTTATAGATACATTTACATTTATTGACGAACTTATGGGATTGCAACTGAATATCATACACATGTGTTTCTATGTTGTAGTGATGAGGGAATTTAGGATTGATCTTACCAACATTCGTGGGCTTCGAACGAATTTCTTTGATATGTACACCCACGCCCATTCCCATAAACCAGCTGTTCTGGCACTAAGCGAAACACAGGTAGTGGAAGAATCTTCTGATTTGAAACTGCCTGGATATAACTTAGTGTCATTATTCTTTCCCCAACGTGGCCTCGCCATTTATGTCCGTAGTGATATTGCTTACCAAGTTCCACCACAGTATGACCACTGTTCCAACCCGGAATTTAATTTCAAATGGCTAAAATTCACCGTAAGCATTCGTCCGTAAGCAAATAATTCACTACTGCTTTATTTACAGAAGCCCTAGTGCGGACAGCAACTCAACTTTTGATGAATTTGATGCGTTGTCCGATTCCATCACTCGAATTGTCTCCTTGTATCCTCATACTGAAATTGTCATTGCGGGCGATTTCAATATACACAATTCGGATTGGCTTCAACATTCTGGCTAGACAACTCCCGAAGGAAGGTATGTTGAACTTTTTGCTGAGATTAACAATTTGACTCAGCTTGTAAATGAGCCTACACGTATACCGGACATTGTAAGTCATTCCGCCAACACCTTGGACTTGTTTCTTACTTCTCACCCTGATAAATACACCATTGATGTTTTAGCGCCTCTAGGTCGGTCTGACCACAATATCGTATCATCTAAATTCTCGTACTCCGACCACACAGTTAAAGAAAAAACTCCTAAAAGAAAAGTATGGCAAAACGAGAAAGCCAAACTGCTCACTTTGCAGCGAGCTCCACGCTGCCAGATATTGCTTTATCTCCACCTGTATTTGAGAGCGTCAAATTTTCCATGGGACAAGTCCACTTTCGCACTCGTACAGTTGCAGGAGTACTCAAAGGTCTTAACATACACAAATCCGCTGGTCCAGATGGTATCCCCCCCATAGTTCTGAAGAGGTGTTCTTCTACGCTGGCAAAACCTTTGCGTAAGCTTTTCTGTCTATCCTACTTTTCAGGGCTCTTTCCGAGTAGATGGAAAACAGCATTTGTCCAGCCCGTCCCCAAGAAAGGCGAATCTTCCTCCCCGTCCAATTGCCAACCCATTGCACTTACGTCCCTTCTTTCCAAGGTCATGGAAACGCTGATAAATCGTCAGCTTATGAAATATCTCGATTCACGAAAACTCCTTAATGACCGGTAGTATGGTTTTCGTAGCAATAGGTCCACTGGTGATTTGATTTCATATCTCACCGAGAAGTGGAACCAATCTCTCCATCACTTCGGCGAAACCAAGATGGTTGCGCTTGATATTTCAAAGGCATTTGACAGAGTTTGGCATCAGGCTCTTTTGTCGATAATGCGTGCATTTGGCATCGATGAGTCTCTTCTTCAATGGATTAGAAATTACCTTTCGGGGCGTTCAATACAAGTTGTTTTGGACGGCTTCAAGTCTGCAATTCACCAAATAAATGCTGGTGTTCCCCAAGGCTCTGTTTTGTCTCCGACTCTCTTTCTCATTTTTATAAATGATCTTTTGTCTGCAACTTCTAATCCAATCCATTCCTTCGCTGATGACAGTACCCTCACTTTTTCATATTCGTTCCCTAAGTCACGTCCTTGCTCTTCGGCCGTAGTAGGGGACCGACAACGTATTGTAACATAATAATAACTACGCTCCTTAAAAGTATAATGCAACAAATTCCGAAGTGTCTTTTCATTCTGGCAGAATTTTGGTCCGAAGTGTCCTTTCATTCGAGGTTCGTGTCTGCGGTTAGTCTCCACAATTCATATCTACGAAAGAGACGGATAATATCACGGATAAGAGAGAATTATAACTGCAAGAAATGATTGTCATCTTGGAATTATTACATCAGAATTTTTCTTGTTCCAGTGGTCGAAGAATTTGCTAGAAGTTTCTGGCTATCAGAAACTTCTGCTATATAAGGACAGATGGCGATCGAGAGCAGGCAGTTGGTTTAGAACAGTGGCGAAGAGATTGGAAAAGTGATAATGGGCGAAGTTATAATTTTGTGATAAAATGAAAGTTGAGAGTTAACAAGAAAAAGTAATTAGTTCGGATTTGTGAATTAAGTAATTGAAAGGAGATAAAGTGATTTGAGAGGAAAGAGACCTTGTAAGAAAAGAATTTGCGAAGAATAGTATAGTGTGAACTTGAATTGTTCTATAGACTAGAAAATAAAGAAATAAATTTCACAGAATATCGTTTTATCTACTCGACCCGTAGCTCGCATATTACAGTATGTTAAACACATTAAATTCCGACCTGGACAGCATAATTAAATGGGGTCCAACCAACCGCGTGGAATTTAATGTAAACCAAAACCCTCAACCATTATCCATGGATGGTACTTGCATCATTGACACCGAAAGACTTGCCATTCTCGGTATGTGTATTAATAACCATCTTCGATGGAATGATCACATATTCGAGGTCACCAAAAATGCTGCAAAATGTCTAGGATTCCTTAAACGGTGCAAGAAATATTTTACCCCGTCAGATCTGGCCTCAATTTATAAGGCATTCATCCGCCCTATGCTGGAATATAACGCCCATATCTGGTCTGGTGCACCCAAGACCGTTCTGCACATTCTTGATAGGGTACAAAATCGCGCGTTAAAACTTATAGGTGATAGAGACATTGTGAATTCCATTCATTCATTAGAACATCGGAAAAATGTCTCCTGTCTTTCCCTGTTTTATCGTTTTTTCCATAAAAAATGCTCCAGCGAAATAGCCAGTTGCATTCCTCCCCTTCAAAATTTCACCCGCAATACGCGACATGCTTCGAATGCAGATCAGTTTTCCCTAAAGCCTAACTTCGGTCGTACTGTCAAATATAGGGATTCGTTTATAAGCCGAACGACACGAATGTATCACTACAACCTTCAAACATTTAAAGCCAACGTGCATAGGCTTCTCCTCTGTTCCTCTTCCCCTTGTCCTTAAAAGCCCGTGCCCTGTAACAGTATAAAGGTATTCATATTCCTTTTGGCGCACGCGAATTATAAAAAAAAAAAAAAAGATTCCCAACGAAATTGCGGAGTAAGAGGAGTTTGTCCAAACGTACTCCTACAATTATAGTCTTTTAAATATATTGTAAGTGTCTTTTCATTCTGGCATAATTTTGTTCCGAAGTGTCTTTTCATTCGAGGTTCGTGTCTGCAATTAGTCTCCACAGTTCGTGTCTATGATAAGAGATGGATAATATCACGGATAAGAGAGAATTATAACTGCAAGAAATGATTGTCATCTTGGAATTAATACATCAGAATTTTCTTGTTCCAGTGGTCGAAGAATTTGCTAGAAGTTTCTGGCTATCAGAAACTTCTGCTATATAAGGACAGATGGCGATCGAGACCAAATAGTTGGTTTTGAGCCGCACGAGGAGATTGGAAAAGTGATAACAGCCGAAGTTGTAATTTTGTGAAAATTGAAAGTTGAGAGTTAACAAGAAGAAGTAATTAGTTTGGATTTGTGAATTAAGTAATTGAAAGGAGATAAAGTGATTTGAGAAGAAAGAGACCTTCTAAGGAAGGAGTTTACGAAGAATAGTATAGTGTGAACTTGAATTGTTCTTTAGACTAGAAAATAAAGAAATAATTTCACAGAATATTGTTTTATCTACTCGAGCCGTAGCGCGCATATTACACTATTATCAACCCTCGCGGTAACTTTGTCAGTGCAATTTGTGATCACATAGTCAATTAAAGTTTTCGACCGACTTGTTATGTTTGTTGGATCGGTAATAATCATATGTAAACCGTTATCGTTCACTATATTAGACATACGTCGTGCATATGTGTCTGTTACATCAAACCAGTTTATATTAAGGTATCCCATTATAATAAAGCTACTACTGCACTGGGATAGAAATTCTATCCAATTTTCTAGTTCATTGCAAAATTCACTTTTCGATGATATATGACTAGGAGATCTGTATATAGCACATATGTATATCACAGGATAATTTTCATACTGAACATTTAAGATCAAACACCAATATTGCATACTAACGCTACACTTTTTAACAACGCGATATTTAAAATTATTCTTTACATATACAACAACACCACCAGTATGACTAGATTCACTTTCACAACAACTTACATGCGTTTCAGTTGTAACTAAAATGTCAACGTTTTCACTTTGTACTAAGCATTGCAGTTCTTCAAAGTTGTTTGATAGGCCCTGCGCGTTTAAAAAAATCCATCTAGTCATTTAATTGCTAATAATCAGTCCGTTTTTCTGCAATTTTTAGTTCTCTTTGAAAAACTGGACAATTTACGTCACTCGCCATATGATTGGTATTTAAGTCTATTTTCAGATTTGTTTTGGCACTACAACAGTTAATACAATTATTTTCATTGATTTCCAGCACATTTAACACAAACTTTGTCTTTGGTACAATTTTTTGCTGCGTGATTAAAGCCACAGCAGTTAAAACATCTTAGTACACTTGTATGTTGATACACTCGGCATCTATCCCACCCAATACTAACTTTAATACTCTCCATTACTTTCGCATAGGCAACACTGTCCATTTCAACAACTGCATTATAGCACTTAATCTTTGGCGACAGATATACATATATGCACGCACTTAATGACACAATCATTTAACTCATTTTGACTCATTATAGATTTTACTAGATCATCTTCACACATTTTCTCTTTCATACCGACTATAAGAACTCGCGGCTTTTTTCGTGTTGGAATTTTTACATTGTAATTCGCATTATGTTTTGTTTTGAATTCGTTTTCCATTTTCTTTACCGACTTTTCATCACCCTTGATTAGTACCGCACCGTTTGTGTATTTCACATTATTTATTTTTAAGGCTAGATTTGTAGGATCAATAGTGTTTTTAATGTCCTTCCTTGTTTTATTATTGTTTTGTTTTTTTTTTGGGTTTTATTATAATAACATTATTTTTTTCTTTGATTTTTTCCGCGTATGTAGGTTGTTTTGGTGGTATTGGTGTTGTTTTGTTTGTGTCATTCATAACTGATTCTTTAATTTGTTTTAATTCTTTCACTAAATCTTCTTTTATTTCTTTAACCTTTTGCATTGTATTATTATTACCATTTTCTATTTTTTTACATCTTCACAAATCTTGTCACTCTGGATTTTAAAACATTCACTGTAACTACTTATTTTTTTAATTTCTTCTACACTCCTTTCACAAGTGTCTTGGGCAATTTTCATTGCTCTCAACCTATCAGTGTATCTGTCTTCAATAGCCTCCAGTAAATTTGTTATTTCAAGTTCATTTTTCAATGATTCTTCGAATTCAGTTTTATATTGTTTCAAATAATTTCCGTTTTTTTCGACGGTTTCCTGTATTTCCCGCACTGCCAAATCAACGTTGTGTATGTACGTAACACAATCATCACAGATGAATTTTAACATTGGATTTGTGTCTAGTACACCAATGCTATACCGCCCGAGACCACTACACGCAAGTTTAAGATGGAACGTTTTCCCGCATACACCTACACATTTTATTCCGAATTCTCCGCTGATAACATTTTTGCATTTAAAACACTCCATTTTAACAATTTATTACAGAGTTTCAGCGTTTTTGTACACTTAAGGTAATGGTACGCTAGAGAAAATCTGAATAAAAAATGTACGAACTTCTATCGATTTATTTATTTTCAACTAGGATCGATTTAACACACGTCTATTTCAGTTGTAAGTCAACACTCAAGGAAATTAATCAGAGAAAACTACAGACTTTCTGTAAATTTGCATTAGACCAACAAAACCCGGGCTGTAAAATCCAACAACCCGCAAATAAATAAAATATTTCGGAGGAATAATCAAATCGACCTTCCATGTCTTAAGATTCCCCGAACGACGAATAATGGACGAATACTGATAACGCAGTAGAGGATGACAACTTCATTGTGATCGAAAATCCGCAAGAGAAGGTAGAGGCTATAGGAGCGACTTTCCAGGAAGTGTACAAGGTGAATAATACCATTTGCCCATTTACCATTTTTGCTCTATAAGCGGTGGACATTTACACCACTCTGTTTAACAATACGCTGAATAATGCACATTATCCAGCGCATTGGACAACAGCAGTAATGCAACCCATCCCCAAAAGGGGTTAGGACACTTCCAATCCGGCAATTCTGCGGTCGACAAGTCTTCCGAATTCGAAAAAGTGATCAATAGAGCTCTGCTTAAATGGACTGAGCACAATAATATAATTCCGGATAGCCAATTCGGTTTGAAGGCGGGGCATGATACAATACATGCCGCGTCTAAATAGGTATCGGATATAAAATGGAACAAAAGCAAGAACCAATGCACGGGTGCCTGCGTGATTGATTTGGAGAAGACCTTCGACACCGTATTGTTAGAGGGACTCTTCTACAAGCTGAACAGGCTGGGTATAAGCAAACCACTGCTGTACATACTTTATAACATGCTCACCAGTAGACAGTTCATTGTGAAAAATGGCAATGTGACTTCTGTTGGAACATTTCAAATCAAAAACGGTCTGTAACGGTCTGCGGTTAATTCAACGTTCCTTCACTTCACCATGTCATAGCGTACGCAGACGACTAGATCGCGTACAGATCAGGACCAAAAATCGAGGTCATTGCACTTCTCTTGCAACGTAACTTCGATAAGATTCGGCGATATTGCGATGACTGGAAGTTGAAGATCAAATTCCAGAAATCGGTAGCCAACAACATGAATAACCTGATATCGGAGACTTATTACCCCAATTACAGATGCCACGAGGGAGTGCGCCTTAACGACTTTGTTCCCCCAGAGGCATTCCTCTATCTCGATGAGAAAGGTCTGATGCAGGACACATTGGCGGTGCCGCTAATCTTCCATGTTGCGCGGACAGCTGCGATTGGCGACTCAACTACAACAGAGACGTCGAACACCATTCGTTCGGACCATTCTGGTGGCTAGCCAAAACACAATCCGGAATAGCCCGTTAAAAGTTGGCAGTTTTTCTATGGCCAACCTACATAGCTTATGTGTAGGTAGTTTTAAGGTTAGGTTTTTAGAGAAGAAAAAAAAAACAAGCACAGCAATTGGATTTAAAAAAAAAAATAAGCACAGCACTTGCATTTAAAACGAAAAAAAAAGTACGTATATAATTACGTAATTAAAGTAAGGTAGTATAAGATTTATTTTAAGGTAGTTTTTAAGTTCTATTTATATATATGTATGTAGATATAAGACAAAAAAAAAAAACAATTCATTTACTAAGTTTTCTAATTTTTTCTTAGTAATTAATATAGTTAAAAAAAAGGTAACTGAAATTAATAAAGAATTTAAGTTAGGTTACGTCGAATGACATAGTTTTAAGTATTAGGTTTAGCTTAGAGCGCCCGTATAGGCCCAGTAAGTTAAATTACATAGTTAAGTTAGTTAAGCTAGTTTTAAGAGTTTTTTGTCCAGCAAGTAAGTTAAAATGAATTGAAATTTAATAAAAATGCATTAAAAATGAAACGATTTGTATATCATTTGTGTATTGCATGCACAAATCGAATTTGTGTACATATACAAGTCGTCTGATCGGGTACATAAATGAATTTATGACTATTTGTGTATATTTAATTACCATTTGTGTATGTCACATCATTTGTGTATTCTAAAAATTGGTGCATTCGAAAATTTCGTGCGCATACACAAATTATTTTGGACAAATGAAGCTAAAGTAGTGATACGGGAAAAAAACGGCTTTGAAGGCTTGATCAAAGTGCTCTTTTTTTTTTGTTTTTTTTTGATTTGATTCGTTATTTAGCATTTCGCTATTTCTTAACAAATAATTACATGTATTATTATAACTATTATTACTTATCGTGTTAATTGTAGTTTTGTCGAATATAAGGAATTAACATCCTCCTAAATACATTAAAGTTTTGTTCATTTTTTAGTTCATTTGGCAGTGTATTAAAAAGGTTTAACCATTTGTACAGTAAAATATTTTGAGATCTATTAGTAGTATAATACGGGACACTGAAATTGTTCCTATTTCTTAACTAATACGGTTGCATATCACCACATACTGATCAAACAAGTAACTAGGTAAAAGATTATATTTCATTTTAAATACAAATACTATCGCATTCAATAATGTTTGCTGGTTTACATTAAGCCAGTTTAAGGCATCAAGCATAGATCTAATTGATGTGAATCGATTGCATCTCTATTTTGCAAAATCTGCATTCTATCTTTCATCTGAGTCGGGCCCAGGAACAAAATTGTTGAACAATATTCGAAATGAGGCTTTATCATCACATTAAATATTTTTATAGCACTATTCATCGATAATTTACCTCTAATTCTGCTAAAAAAAACAATTTTCTTTGCTATTTTATTGCAAATATAGTTTATATGCGCATTAAATTTTAATTGTTGATCAATGATCACTCCCAAATAGTTAATTTCATTCACTTTTTCAATAAGTTCACCATTAACAACAATATCTTTATTTGAAACTCCATTAATTATTATAGCTTTAGTCTTATTTGCATTAAGTTTTAGCCTGTTCATTTTGAGGTACTTTTCCATATTCACTAAGTCGACGTTCAATTTATCGATGCACTCGTCTGCTGAAGCCCCGCTAAGAACAATAAAGTATCGTCTGCAAACTGGCAAATTTTTGAATGCTGCAGCACCTTCTCCATATCATTTATATAAATCACGACCAGCAAAGTTCCAAGAACTGCTCCTTACGGTACCCCCAACTCAACTGGCAAAAGGCTTGATGTGTACTCAACGACTTTCGTTCGTTGTGATCTGTTCGCAAGATAACTTCTAAACCACTCCAGCTCCACACCTTTTACTCCGTATTTCAATAGTTTTTTTTATCAAAATTCCTCTATCTATCGTCTCGAACGCCCTCTGCAGGTCCAGAAAAACAGCTACTATTTTCTTCCCTTCGTTCATCTCAGTTTTCCATTGGGTAACTACGAGATTGAGCAGCGATTCACAATTGTGTTGATGCCTAAACCCCGACTGGTATTCTGACAGTAAATTGTTGTTCTCCATGTATCTTATCAACTGTTTATGGACCACCTTTTCCAGAATTTTACTCTCCGTCATTAACATATTAACCGGACGGAATTCACCCGGATTTTCCGTATGTCTTACCTTCTCTATCGGCACCACAGTCGATTCCTTCCAGCATTCAGGAAAAGTTCCAAAACGAAGCGAATTATTGATAATTCCAAGAAATTCCATTCCTATGATATCCAACGCGCTTATCATCATTTTTACTGACAGAAAGTTGAAATCTTTTTTATTGTTCATACTTCTCATAATAATTTCTAGTTCGTTTATGCTTATCGTTTGAAATTTAAAACTGTTTGAAGTAGTTTCTTCTATAAGATTCACGTATTGCATGACAACTATATTATTATTAATTTTTTCAACACTTCTGATAAAAAAACATTCAGTTTATTTGCTATTATTTGTTTGTCTACTACTTCTACACCCTCAAAACTCACTTTATCTATTTCATATTTTTCTTTGTTTAGCACTAGTGATTTTATTGTTCTCCACATTGTTTTCTGATCAATTTTTCTCGCAATAAGGTCGTTTTTTTGTTGCTGCTAATTCATAGGAATATCTGTTTCTGTATGTTCTGTATTTACTCCAATCAATGCTATTGTTCGTCCAGGTAGCCTTCTCATAAAGTTGAATTTTCATTTGTTTCATATTACGTAAATATTGATTAAACCACTTATTAAGCGTATTATTTTCCCTAATTGTTTTCGTTTTTACCATTAAATTTACAACCTGATTTAAACTGTGACTGAAATTCTTGGCTAAATCGCTGATGGCGGTATTATCTATATTGTAGAAAATGTTAGGTATTTCACTATTCATTAAGCCGCAACAAAATACCTCTTCGCGGAAGGCAAGGATTTTAATTATTTTTCGATTACATGACCGTTTTATCTTGTTTACTTCAATGCTGATTTCAAGGGACTCGTGATCGCTTATTTTATATGACCTTTCAACTTTCGTACTAACATTTTGACAGTTTACCAAGACGTAATCGATTAAAGTCGCTGAGCTATCTGTTATACTTGTTGGCTCCATAACAGTTTGTAAAAAAGAATTATCGAAAATAGTATTTTGAATTCTTCTTTTATATATGCTATTTGTAAGCCAGTCAATATTAAAGTCACCCATTATCACTATATCACTGCAAGAAGAGAACAGCTCATCCATCCTAGACTTCATAAAATCACAGAATTCATGATCAGGTGATCATGATCTACTAATAGAGATGAAAAAGCTCGCCTTGAAGTGATATATAGATGTTGCAAAGGTCTCGCGAAGAAGTGCGCCCAATTTCAAAAAGTATGAAATGCCTCTATTGGGAGTAGGCGGAAATATGTATCGTCTTCGGCGTCTGATAGGAACCAGGCTATCCAGGAGCTTCGACAAAACATGTTGAATAAGGAAACAACTATCTTCAAAATAGCCGCCCAGAAAAGAATAAAGATTCGTTCCCCAAAGTTCGTTAACAATGCTCAAGGCCAGTTTCTTGTGGAAGACGACAAAATTTTCCACAGATGGCGACAGTATTGTGAAAGACTTCTGGATGAACAGTTTCCTCGGGTATACTTTCCAAGAGCCGCTCCTAATCATGACGAAGTATCCGACATTACTGTCGAAGATGTTGGGAATGCCGTCAAATACTCCAAAAAAAGAAAAGCAGTTGGGCCAGACGAGATACCCTCTGAATTCTGAAAAAAGATGGGAGACATCGGGTCCAGATGGCTCATGATTCTTATCTCCAAACTTATGAGCGGTGATCCAATGCCTAATCAATGGGGGAAAAGTTATCTTCTTCCTTTGCAAAAATGAAAGGGCGAAACGCGAAACTGCGATAACTACCGTTCTGTCAAGCTGATGTCACACACCGTGAAGATCGTTGAGCGGGTATTAGATGGCCGACGGCGGAAAATAATACAACTATCTGATGACCAGTGCGGGTCTGTCTCGGGAAAATCAACAACAGATGCAATCCAAAGTATAAGGATCATAATGGAAAAAACATTGTGATTCCTTAAAGGTGTTGGTTGATTTTAAAAAAGCCTTTGATAGACAATCAAGAGATTTCTTATGGGTGGCGCTAAGACAACGAGGAGTTCCAGAAACCTACGTGCGCATGATCATTGACATGTATTACGGAGCAAGGATAAGAGTAAGATGTCCCGCAGGACCGAAGAATTCCCAATCAAAGTCGGTGTACACCAGGGAAGCGTCCTCAGACATTTGCTATTTATTGCAGTCCTTGATTACCTGCTTGAAGGAAAAGTAACGGAACTCAATGCGCATCAGTTATTCTTTCCTGAGGATGGAGCTGTCATAAGAAGAACAAACGTCCCTGCAACGAGCACTTGATGTATGGGTGGATGTTTTTGAAGGAAATGGGAACCGTATTAGTTCAAAAAAGAAAGAGTATCAGTGCTGCCCTTTCCGATCCACATCGGTCTATTCCAGACATTTACTTGATTGGAAAGTGCTTCCCAAGTGCGAAAAGTTCAAATATCTGGGATCTATGATCAATAGTGAACCAACTGGTGATGATGACATCAATCATCGCGTAAGCGTAGGGTGAATGAAGTGGCGAGACAACTCCGCAATCTTCTGTAACCGGAAAAATGTCCCCTAAGATGAAAGGAAGGCCAAAAACGAAAAAAACGAATTCATTCATTCATTCATTTGTGGTTAAAAAACCACGGCCAACCCGTCCGAAGAGCCCTCATCCATAATGGAAGCTATTGGACCGACGGGTGGTGGGTTAGCTGTGGATTCACCACAATTTTTTATTAGTATTTTAAATTAAATTTACATAAAAAATAAAAAAAAATAAAAAATTTTACTTAAAGTATTATCTAATAGTGATACAATACACAAAAAAAAAAAAAAAAATAATCGAAAAATCATAATATTAGTAATAACATTCACGTGCTAGTTTTGACAAATTCAATGCATTTTCTTTTGAAAATTCTGGGATTGGCTTCATTTTTTATGTCATTTGGTAGCGTGTTAAAAAGACATAAGCCCTTATAAATAAAAGTGTTTTGACCTGCCGCTGTATTTTGAAATCCCACTCTGAAGTTGTTGGCATTACGTAAAGGGTATGGCTGCACCTCTCCGACTCGTCTGACACCCCTTGTTAGAAACCTTGGTGCGACTCCGTATTTAACCTTGAAAACAGCTAAAAGTGTATTAAGTTCAAGTCTTTGTTTTATACTTAACCATTTAAGGGCATCCAGCATGCATCTGATTGGGGAATATATATTACATTTTAAAATACTTCTCATCGCCTTGTTTTGAAGCTTTTGGAGCCTTTCCAGTTGACCCTGGTTGCAGCAAGAGTATAAAATTGTGCCACAGTACTCAAAATGTGGTTTCACTATGGTATTGTATACTATCACAGCTGTTATGCTATCCATCTTCTTTCTTATTCGTTTGAAAAATCCAATTTTTTTTGCCAATTTTCTTGCATATGTAATCTACAGTTCAGCTCTTTATCAATAATCATTCCTAAGTATTTAATGCTACTGACGTTTTCAATTTGTTTACCATTTATTTCAATGCAAGTCTCGTTATTTGAATTCAAATTCATTAACTTTGTTTTTTGTTCATTCAATTTTAATTTGTTCATCTTTAGCCATCTAATTATGAGTTCAATGTCGCATGTCAGTTTGTATTTGCATTCTTCTGCGTCTTTTTCTTCAGCGTAAATCAATGTGTCATCCGCGTATAGGACAATTTTACAGTTTCTCACTATTTTCGGCATATCATTTATATATATAATGAATAACAGCGCACCTAATATCGACCCTTGCGGTACACCAAGTTCCACTTCGGCAAAATCAGACACACTGTTATTTACTTTAGTTCGCTGTACTCTGTTGTTCAGGAATGTCCTAAACCATCTCAGTTCCTTATCTTGAATGCCATAGTTATACATTTTTTTAATAAGTATTTCACGGTCTATTGTTTCAAACGCTCTTTTGAAATCGAGGAAAAGTGCTATTACTGTTTTTCGTTTGCCCCCATCTTTCCATTCATTAATTACGTGATTTACTGCTGTCTCACATGAGTAGTTTTTTCTAAAGCCCGATTGAAATTCCGAGAAAATATTGTTTTCTTCCATATATTTCATGAGTTGCTGTTTTACTACTGTTTCAATAATTTCTTTTCCTTTTCCCAACGAATTCCAGTTATCCAGTATTATTCTAGGACTTATTCTATCAAAATTATGTGGAGAAAGTGGAGCATGAATGGTCTCATGACAAAATCATGCAATTGATTGTGGCGGTCGAGGAGAGGCGAGTGTTGTGGGACATGGGCACGCCCGAATATAGATTACCGAAAACACATACCTGGCAGGAGGTAGCAAATGCGATTGGCAACATAAAAGTGAATGACGCCAAAGCCAAGTCGATGAATCTGCACATTTCCTTTAAAAGTAACTTGGTCATCATCCACTAGCACTATTTCAAATTGATGATGTTTTTGGAGGCGACCGACATCCAGAAATGAACTGAATCGACGTCATCACTGTCACTGGTGAACTATTTGATTTTTGAATTGTGATTTTGTTTTGTGAATTGATTGTGTAATTCTCAGGCACTGTATTTGATTTTTTAAAAATAAAATTATAATCTATTTTTTACATTTGATTCGAATTAAAACCAATCTGACATTAACACAAATCTGTATACACAAATTGATTTGTGTATGGCCATACACAAACGAAATTTGTGCTTTTTGGGACAAAATGCACAAATCGTCTGAACCACAAATATATAACAAAATTTGTGTATACATATACACAAATCGTCTGATCTTAGCTTTACTGCTCTACGCGGCAAAATAATCGCAACACATTTTTTCTTCAACATTGTTAAAATTTGTATTTTATTTTTTTATTTATTTATTTAATTATTTGATTTTATTGAATATACGTCAACACGCGATCGAATTAAAACCAATCTGACATAAACACAAATATGTACACAAAAAAAAAACACAAATCGTCTGAACCACAAGTATTGCATTTGTGTACGAGTTTGAGTAGAGTTTTGTATGCCATACACAAATAAAATGTGTGTATATACGCAAATCGTCCGATCTTAACTTAAGCAATATAGAAAAACTAAAACAAAAACAACAAAAAGACAAACTATCATAACAGAAAAAGACATGAAATTAAAAACTATAATCCCGGAGACAAAATATATGTTAAGCGAAACAATCGAATAGGCTCAAAATTAACTGAACGTTATTCTAAAGAAATAGTTGAAGAAAATTATACAACAGTAAAAACCAAATCAGTAAAAATAGTAGACAAAGAACATATACGAAACTAGCTTATATAATTTTATTTACAAACTCGGAACTGATAACAAAAACTCTATTTTTATTTACAGACTTTTACAGACATTGTCAAAAACGTTAGATGAAAATCACATACTAGATTATTCCACGACACATGTGGTCGCTATAGACCAAGGACAAGCAAAAATACAAGACGGCGACCTGAAACTGATACATTTGATCGACATACAACAATATAAAACTTCTTGACAGAGATTAATAACCAAATGAATATTCTTATTCCTAAAGCCCACTGCTTATCCCTTACTGCCACATGAACTAGTACAGGCACACGAAATTTTAGAAACCATAAAACCTATAATTTCAAAAAACAAAAAGGAGCTTTAGACTTTATAGGTACTGCCTGGAAATATATAACGGGAAATCCCGACCATGGAGATTTCCAAATAATTAGTTCACAAATAAATGTTTTAGAAAATAATAATAAACAACTAACTATAAATAAATTGTATAACGAAAGAATTAACAATTTGACATTAATCACAAATGAACTTTCCAATGCGGGGAGCAGCAAAGTAGTCCGCCTCCTCGTGATGCTCCCGGGGCAACGTATAAAATACGGCAAAATGGACTACAAAAACATGGATTAATCGAGCAAAAGTAAAAAAACTATTAAAGCGAATCAGTGTAAGCAAAGGCACTTATCCAAGCGAAAAAATTAAAATAAATATATATATAACTTAATCAAAGCAATTTAACAGAGCGAGTGCAATATTTGTATATGCTACAGACAAGCAACGTGTCAGTGAAGTGACAGAAACATAACCAAAAATAAAAGTATAAATACAGAGACTTTAAAGAATTGTGATACCCCTGCTGCAGGGAACTAACTTAGTTAATTAATAGTTGAACAATGAAATTATTTAAAACACTACATTGGAACGCAGGTGGACTCTCAAAATCAAAGAAACCCGCTATAGAAAAACACCTTACAGATAACGACATAGACGTCTTCAGCATAGTAGAAGCTAACATCACCGAAGAAAATCAAAAATACTACAAATTCACCGGCTACAACACATACATATTACCAAAACATCGACAAATCGCTAGCGGAATATTGATTGGAGCCAAAATCAAACTAATAGCAGACTTCAAAATAGTAAAAACTATGAACAATTTAGACACCTCGGAAATAGCGAAGCTCGAAATTTGGATAAATAAACATAAATTCACATATTACAGCATATATAGCCCGCCTAATAATAAAAATTTGAACCTGGACAACATCAGAGATTGGAATAACTCCATCGTCATCGGAGATTTCAATGGTCACTCACAGAGATGGGGATACAACGACCTCCACCCCGCTGGAAAGGAAATCGAAAACTTCATAGATGGTAAGTCATACGAACTACTCTACGACCACAATGATCTCAAGACATTTATACACTACACAGGGCACTCTACAACCCCAGATCTAGTTTTAGTATCGTCAAATCTAACAAATCGTTGCAAAAAACAGGTCATAGAAGACGCAGCAGTGGCCATAGAATGCTGGAAACCTCAATCAAACTTAACCTCAAACCAGATGAAAGTCTAATTGACAAGAGCGCTATACGTACTCAATGGAACTTTAAAAATGTAAACAGTTTTTGGACAAGGACCTGGAAACTCTCAAAAAGAACAAAAACAAAATTAGGACAGAAGCAGAAAAAACCGAGAATCCAGCATTGGTACAGAAATGGAGAAAAATAAACGCTTAGTATCACCGAGAAATAAACATAGCTAAAAAACAAACATTCACAAACTTTATAAGTGACCTTAACTATAGAACTAAAAAGCTCTAAGGTATACAAATATATTAACAGTCTAAACAAAGGAATAAAACAAACAAATGAAAGCCATACACAAAACATAATCCACTATAACGGCAAAACTTTAACTAAAGACATCACAATAGCTAACGCAATAGCAACATACTACAAGAAGACATATGAACTAAACAACGATTTAAAAAAACATCAGCTTAAATTCAACAGTGACAATGCTACCGCACGATAACCAAGCCTTTTCTCGTATAATTTCATCATCGCTGAACTGGACAGCGCTATAAATTGGCTGAAACCCAAAAAACAATCAGGATGTGACGATATCTTCCCAGAGATCGTAAAAAATTTAAACAAACACAACAGATTAACACTTCTCAAAATATTTAATACCATCTGGAATACAGAAGACGGAATTGCAGCAAAATGGAGAAAAGCGATAGTAGTCCCAATATTAAAACCAGGTAAACCTGCAAACCAAATTACAAGCTACCGTCCAATCTCACTTACCTGCATTCCAGCTAAACTGATGAAAAAAATCGTCATAAACAGACTAAATTACCACCTAGAAACACAAAGATTTCTCCACCATACACCAAGTAACAAACCTTAAACAAAACATAACAAATTCTTTTAACAACAGGAAAAGTTGATCGCCCTTTTAATAGACTTTAAAGGAGCCTTTGACAGAGTATGACGAGAAAAGCTCTACAAAAAAAATTAAAATATGAACAACCGGAGCAAAATTCTAAGATGGATCAAATGCTTCACCAAACAACGATGGTCTCAGTCAGGTGGAATAAGATAAATTAGGGTCCAAACCAAACCTGGTCCAAAGAGAACAACATGACAATCAACACTGACAAAACCTCTTGCCAACTATTCACATTAAAGCATAAATTGGACGACATCGAAATCCAAATCGACAATAAAGCAATAGAACGAAAGTTTTCCGCCACCTATCTCGAGATCTCCTTAGATCAAAACTAAACCTAAATGAGCAAATTGAAAAAATAAGGACCAAGATCCAGTAAAAATCAAACATACTTAAAAGGCCAGCAGGATGCAAGTGAGGCGGAACTACAGACTTACTAAACCGGACGTACAAAGCATACATTAAACCAATATAATTACAGGAGCAGAATAATTATAGGAGCAGTCAAAACCACACCAGTAACAGCTTTAAGACGATTTACAGGGAACGAGACAGTAAAAACAGAGCACAATATACAAGCTGCACAACTGTACGAGAAAATAAAATTTCAACGCGTAAACTTCCCGTGGTCGAATAATCACCCTGTCAAATCTCACCTCAAGACATACCTGGACTTCTCGCAAACAGCTGAAAACATCGTCGAACAGATCGATCCCTTGCCAAAAATCGCCCCGATACCACCACGTACGAACCCACTAGACTTCATATCTCTGGAAGTAAATACTAATCTGGTACTACCAGTCAACAAACACCACACAATAACAGAAGCCATTAAACAAATCGCACTAACAACAATTAATGAAAAGTATCCAAACGAAATCTGGCTTCGAAAATACACGGACGGATCTCTATTGAAAGATAGTATCAGTGCAGGTGCAGCAGTGCATTGTGAGAAATTAAGTCACTATTTCGCATTACCAGCTAACACTACCATACTTGAAGGAGAATTCGCAGCCATAGAGTATGCCCTAGAGCAAATTCTTCGAAGACAAGAAACTTCAAAAAATATCGTTATCTTTTCGGACTCAAAATCCGCTCTGCAATCACTTACCAACTACAACAACCAAAAAGAAACACAAACTATAAGGAACATCAGACGAACATACCACCACCTACAGCAAAGAAGGCACTGCGTCAAACTACAGTGGATACCAGCCCATGTCGACATACTAGGAAACGAAACAGCAGACAAACTAGCCAAGAAGGGAGCCAACATCATAGACAGAACCCCAGAGACGATGCCACTGATAAGTCGACTGCAAAGAATAAAAACACATCTCATACACAAAGAAGCCAACAACGAACAAGCAGTAATAGCAGGGAAATGTTACGAAAACATACATGACTTCTACAACAAAATATCTCACGCCCCAAGGAAGGAAGCAGTCGCACTCATTAGATTAAAAACTGGACACAGCTGCCTAGCTTCGCATCTCAAAAGAATTGGAATAATAAAATCTGACATATGCAGCCTCTGCACAACAAATGAAATACAAAACGAAGACCACCTCTCAAGATGCCCTGCGTTGGATCAAGCTAGGAAGCAAAGCACAAATATCTCCCAACTTTACTGGACTGCTCGAGGAAAAATGGCCTAGGCCAACTTTCTCCCTTGGAAAACAACAACAACTTTCCATTGCCACAAAAAAGACGATCGTATAAACAATGAAGTAGTTTTGAGCATACAATATAGATAGATTGAGACTAGTTATTCAATGGTTAAAGAATGCCATTATAAATTGCATGCTTTTGCCAAAGTCCGAAATCAAAATTATAATTGATACATTTCAAATGGAAAATTTGCCATTTAACACTATGGAAGAAGCACTTGAACTTGCAAAAATAAATATTTTAACAAATACAACTTCACTTTTATGCATTATAAGTGTTAGCACCCTAAGAGTTTCTCTAAACCGGGGCCAACTTCGCCTTAGTAGTCATTTTTTGGAGGGAAGGAGTAGGATGGTAGAGGGAAAGAGTGCGGCAAGATACGCACATTACAATAAAGAAACTTGCCCCAGTGAGACGTTTCGTCGTGAACAGATATTATAGTTTATATTTCGTTTCCATAAATTTGTACACCATTTTTTAAATTACATAAATAAAATAGAACACAAATATTGTTTTCTCAAGTAATCAACTAAATAAAATTTATATTAAAAAACCAAACAAGTAAAATCTTTTTCATCGCCGAGCATTACAATAAATACCTTTAACATTAAATAAAACGTATGAAAAGCTATTACTAAAACCTGTTAAGAGAGGAAATGTAGCAGTAAAATTAATATATAATACCATCTTAAGACACGAAAATGAAATTTTTGGTACAACAGATAATTGTAAACAATTTAACAAAGTAACTATTTGTAAGTAAAGCCAGTTAATATATTTAAGTAATGAAACCTGTATACATAGGCTTTTAAAAAGCGAAAACGCAATCTGTTCCACTACAAACAATCAACATACCCCAGCCATTGAGGAGCTATCCTCATTGAGGAATTACCCTGCTAAACCAGTTCGACGGGAATATCGAAATAGACCAATCAAGAAGGAGAATAAAGTAACCTTTTTCATAAAATTTGTCAATATTACAATACAAAACAACAACCAACAACTTTTCAAAAATCTACAAATATAAACCAACACCTCTAGAGAATAGTCGGCTTAACATCCTAGCTTCACATTAAAAACACTAAGGAAATCAGCCTGTTAAACATCAATACCAAGACAAATCAATGGCTCTTGTATGCAGTAATAACTGTTTCCGTCATATTTACCACATTGGTCGTCATCCTCAGCAATAACGAGAGGACGATCATCATATACCACGTTTATATGCAGAATCGACACACCGAGTCGAAAGATTGAATAATTCAAACGTGGTTGAACTGACAGATAAGTATAGCAGACATTCTGCTTTTGATTGTGCTAGTGTTCTGCTGTGTTAGATTCGTTATCTGAAATCACACACACAGAGACAACATGTCAGTTCAACCCCTCAAACCAGGTATACATGCATTTTTCTAACTCGATCCAGCTCTGTTAGCTGAGTCGAGTTGAGTCAATCCCATTTCAACTCGATCTGCGTTTATATGAATCTCAAGCCGGGTTGAACCTGACTTCAAGTATGCATATAAACGTAGTAAATGAACAAGTACCAGGCGAACCAACCCAGATTCAGACTAATCTAAGCATCACAGTAGTAAAAGCAGATGTTACAGAAGCAATTCCACGAACACTGACCTTTCCCAATATCTACGCGAGCCCATATTTTTGAATGAGGACATTCAACTTAAGATGTGACGAATTAACACAGCACTTGCAATTCAGTAAAACAATAACCTATAAGCAAAGTGCAGCTGCATCATTCATGCTCCGGGAGCATGGCATAGTTTTTCCAACGATAGACAACCGGCACCATCCACCTGCAGAGGCCCCATCCCATCACGTCCGTATAATGTAAGCTAGGTTAAATTATTTTCGATCATGTCAACGCAGTTGTAATTTTCTGAGCAAATAAAGCAGAGGTTCTCCTCCTGAAAAAATCATTTTTTCCATCTTTTAAATTTAATTTATACCTTACCCGCAGTCGTATTTTGCGTTCTGTGAAATCTGACATACATACATATGTAAATGAGCGGTCAATGCATGGAAACCGGAACATGCCAATATACATATGTACATAAAAATAATCTTCGTAACCAGCTGATTTTGACATTTTGAGCTCATTACAATGGGTCTGTTGTTGACCAGAATTGGTAATTTCTACGAAATTTTACGAAAATTGGTTAAATCGTGTTCTCGTACAAGGAGATCCATGTGGAATTGCACAATTTTCACCAAATTTCATAAAAATTCGCAACTGGGTGAGTCGAATACCTCGTAAAAAGCTCACTAGGTTTGCAGTCAAGAAGAGGACGGAAGGAGCACGTAAACAGCATGAAGAAGGTGGTCTATGTCCGAAATGTATCGTCTTATGAACCCAGATTGGTACCGACACTATATGTACATATGTAAATCTTATGATAATAGGTCCCAGCGAAATTAAGTAATTAGGAGTAATTACCGGCCCACTAATATCAAATGGACATTTTACGTGATATTTACTTAAGAAAACTGCAAAGAACATTTATTTACGGCCAATATTCCTATATAGGTTACAACACAAATTTAAATGTTTTAAAATGTTCCGATAAAGGAATACTCACCGCCATCGAAGTATTTGACTTCGTGATATAGACGACCGACGGATAAAATTGTTTTTTCTTATAAAATGCATTTCCGATAACAATACTGGTGAACGCGAAAGTCAGGGTTGAAAGATATACCGTGGAAATTTGCATTTTTGTAAATCGGACAATCAAATAAATCAAAAAAAAAGTGCGTCCCACTTATAAAAAAAAAGTCAATCACAAAATAGCAACGAAAAATAAATGTCATTTTTTGAAGAAGCTGTTGGTGAAGTTCAGTTCGCCTCATCGCTTCAAGTCTTTAGCGCTGCAGTAGTTAACGTAATTTTTTTTACATCGTTTATGCAACACATTTTTGGTGACTCTTCATGGTACTAAATATGCATAAATATTATACCACCTCTTAAGCCCATATGATACTACATTTTTAATGCATTAAATTATGTTAAAATGTCAACTTTGCATGAAAGAGACAACAAGTTTTTTTTAGAAAAAAAAGCCATTATTTTGCAGAACACATTTCCTTTTCATAGAAGTGAACTTCGAATTACCCTAATTATTTTATGGCATCAAGTAATTAATAATAAGTATTTGAAGCGTTTAAAAAATGACCTGATATTTTGTTTTGGATATTTGAGCAATAAAAAACGGATTTTCTAGTTTGCGGAAGTTGCATAATTGAAAGAGGGGGTAATAAAATTTCATACTAACATCTGTGCAAACAATTAGCCACACACAATTTACAGAATTCACACACACACACACACGCAATTTAATGCAGAAATATAAAAAAAAGCTGCCAGTATCTGAAAAATGTAGTTTGAGTTACATTTTTAATGCATTTTTTTTTTTTTTTTTTGACATTTTCACATGTATAGGGCTAGTGGGTACGCACTCACACCTAAGGAGAATTTCAGTAGTGATTTTGTTGCACTGCTCTAGTTTAATTTTCAGTGCATTAAAAATGCGAACAAAATGCAGTGTCATACGGGCTTTAAAAATATAAATTTAATTTTTTAATTTTTTCTGTTTTATTACTGTTTATATGACACATTTATTCGATTAACATAATGGGCATTAGCTAACGCGCTTTAACTATAAAATGCCTGTATGTCAAATTTCCAACGAATTATGAAATTATATTTTTAATTCGATTTAAAGGATCTGAAAAAAACGTGAGATCATTCAGCTGTAGAAATGCAGACGAATCATTTATCCTTTAAAATGAGGAAATTAGATTGAAAATTTTGTGAAAAAAATCGTTGTTAAGTCGCTTTAACCTGAGGGTGTTTATCTGATTTCTCAAATCGTTTACACTTTAAAAAATGATAGACTGAAGCAAAACATATTTTTAAAATGATTTGATAATGCGTGCACGTTTGCGGTTGATTAGCTTTGTGATTGATTTAAGTTTAGTTTTTTTCTTGCTACCTATCATACATTTATGTTTCCAGTTCAGTCTCCGTCTCGCTCTCGTTGCGTACACATAGTGGTGACTTTCACAGCAACTTGATTTGTAAGCTCATTATCATCTTGATTTTTTCTAACCCGTATTCTCAAAAGAGTTTATCTCCTTTTCTCTTAGACCGCGTGATAATATACTTACGTGCATATAGTGTTTTTTTTCTCGTGTGTGCATGGCCCTGCGGCCAAATATGAAAGGGAACCGGTTCAGCGGGTTGTCTTCCAAGATGCCCATTGACACTCCTTCCCCTCCACCTAAACGTTTAAAATGCATTAATCCACAAGAATTTCTGAATCTGCCCACCAATGTAAGTCCCAAAAATCCCAAATTTATATTGATTTCGCCGAAAGATGTAACTAAACCCCTCACAAGTGTGAATATTTTGGTTTTGAGAAAGGCAATAGACGCAATTAGCAAAGAGTAAGAAAGCGTTACCCAACTTCGAGATGGCAGTATACTTATCCTAACAAAAAATAAAAAGATTGCTGAGAAGTTCATGGCTGTCTCCAAACTTGCTAATCAGTGCCCAGTTACAGTTAAGTTCCATGAAAGTCTCAACTCTTGCAAAGGCATTGTTTACGCCCCATGCCTTATCAATGTTCCCGAACCCGAAATTGTCTCTGAAATGAGCTCACAAGGTATTACCGAAGTGTACAAATTTTCAAAGCAATTTGAAGGCAAGTCCCGCCCCTCTGGCCTCATGCTCTTCACTTTCGATTTATATCAACCTCCAAATTCAGTGGAAATAGGATGGTACAAAGCCAAAGTGAACGAATACATTCCTAATCCAATGCGATGCAAAAACTGCCAATTACTCGGGCACACCATAAAGAGATGCAACAAAAATCCAGCGTGCGAAAAGTGTAACCTCCCACCTCACGCTCCCTCAAGCTGCACACATACCATGTGCGCCAATTGCCTCATTTCGACCCATACCTCTTCCGACCCTGACTGTCCTAAATATAAACAAAACAAAGAAATCTTAACAATAAAAACCAGGAACAAGTGCAGCATGGCCGAAGCCAAGCGCACCTACAATCTACAAAACCCTCCCAAACGCAATCCAACATAATACCGTACGCAGAAAGAGCAAGATTAGCCGTAAAAAGCAATACCACATCCTCCGATAATGCCAATCCTCTCGAAAAGAAAGCACAAAACAAACAAGTTACCGAGAGCACAAAATCAACACAAATAGTTTCTCTCCCTCACACTCTAACCTCCACCTCCAATTTTTTTTCAACTGAAACTGCAACTATACAAACTGAAACACAAACTAATACCAAAATACCTAAACATACCGAAAGCGAAAAATCAACTGGAATAGATCTCCCCTCTTCCACTCTAGCCCCTAACACCACTTCTGCAATTAAGCAAAACAAATCACAAAAACTCCGTCAAACACGACTCTCCCCTACTCCAACAATAGAAAATATTGTAATATGCAAGCTACGGCTCGAGTAGATAAAACGATATTCTGTGAAATTTATTTCTTTATTTTCTAGTCTATAGAACAATTCAAGTTCACACTACACTATTCTTCGCAAATTCTTTTCTTACAAGGTCTCTTTCCTCTCAAATCACTTTATCTCCTTTCAATTACTTAATTCACAAATCCAAACTAATTACTTTTTCTTGTTTACTCTCAACTTTCAATTTATCACCAAATTACAACTTCGCCCATTATCACTTTTCCAATCTCTTCGCCACGGTTCTAAAACCAACTGCGTCTTTTTTGATCGCCATCTGTCCTTATATAGCAGAAGTTTCTGATAGCCAGAAACTTCTAGCAAATTCTTCGACCACTGGAACAAGAGAAATAACTCTTGCAGTTATAATTCCCTTTTATCCCTGATATTATTCGTCTCTTTCGTTAACATGAGCTGTGGAGACTTCGTCCCAGACACGAACCTCGAATGAAAGGACAGTTCGAACCAAAATTCTGCCAGAATGGAAAGTCACTTCGGAATTTGCTGCATAGACATAGGAGCGTAGTTATTATTATGCTACACTGCCCCCCTCTTAGACGTGTTCGTCCCGAACAAGTGCATCCTCATTTCGGCCATTGTATCGACTCAGTCGATCCACATGAACCACTTTCATTTTGGCCCTCGGTCCTCGCTGGATGCGGTAGACAACATCGTTGATGCGGGTTACTATTCTGTAGGGACCTTCCCAGTTCCGCTGTAATTTAGGTGATTTCCCCTTTTGGCGATGGGGATTATACAGCCACACCAGATCTCCTTCCTGGAATCCTGACGTTGTTGCCTTGGCATCATACCTGGTCTTCATGCGGTCGCTCGTCATCTTAATCTGGCTTCTGGTCCTTTGGTGTATGTCCCTAAGCCTTTCCCTAAGGTCCGCCACGTACTCTTCTTCATTTCTGGGCTCATTGGTAGGAGATCCAAATTTCACCTCACTGGGTAAACGAGCTATTCCACCAAATAAGATTTCGAACGGCGTATGTCGAGTAGTGCTATGCACGGCACTTCTATAGGCCATCAAAAACAAGGGAATCTGCCGGTCCCAATCCCGTTGGTAGTCACCTACTACCTTCGAGAGATGTTCGTCCAAAGTCCTATTGAAACGCTTCACCATACCGTCCGACTGTGGATGAAGCGGGGTTGTCCTTGTCTTTTTGATTCCGAGTAGTTGACACATCTCCTGGAAGATTCTTGACTCGAAGTTCCGCCCTTGGTCAGAATGCAATTCCAAGGGCACACTGAATCTGCTAACCCAATTGTAGACGATCTGCTCCGCCACGGTTCTGGCTTCCTGGTTAGGGATCGGAAACGCTTCCGGCCACTTACTGAAGTAGTCCATCACTACGAGTATATACCGATTACCATTGCCGGTTTCCGGAAAGGGCCCTGCGATGTCAATGGCGATTCGTTCGAAAGGTGCTCCCACGTTGTATTGGTGCACCTTACCTCGAGTTTTGATTCTCGGACCCTTGCTAGCTGCACACACGTCGCATTTTCTGCACCAGTCTTCGATATCTTCCTTCGCTTTTAACCAATAAAAACGTTCTCGTACCTTTTCTAGCGTCTTATTCACTCCCAAGTGGCCTCCGGTCGGCCGGCCATGCATTTCCTGTAACACCTCCTTGACCCTCGTCCGCGGTACGACAAGCTGCATTACAAACGATTTTCCGTCGGAGGATTCCCATTTTCTTCTCAGAACATCTTCTTGGACATGGAGGGAGTCACACTGCGCAAAATATGCCTTTAAGGTCGGGCTTCTGTGAGAGATGTCCTGATGATCCGGTTTCTCCATGTTCTCCTTCCAGGCCAGAATCGGCTCGATATCCGGGTCTTCCTTCTGAGCGTTCCGGATCTCATCTACGTTCCAGCCGGCGATAGGTTCGGCTCTCATTCTTTGGATGGAAACCAGCTCCAGTTCTTCCTGACGCGCACAATGTTTACAATCCGTTCTGCATGGTCTCCGGGACAGTGCATCCGCATTAGAATGGAGTTTTCCTTTACGATGCTGTATTTCGTAGTCGTAGATTTGCAGCCTTTCGATCCATCTTGCGACCTGACCCTCAGGACTCTTGAACTGTAATAGCCATTTTAAGGCTGCATGGTCTGTGCGAAGAACGAACTTCCTCCCGTAGAGGTATTTGTGAAAATGCTTCGTAGCCAAGATCAAAGCTAGAAGTTCCCGCCTTGTCACGCAGTAGTTCCTTTCTGGCTTAGAGAGCACCTTGCTGAAGTACGCAACCACCTTCTCTTGGCCGTCATGCACCTGGGAGAGTACGGCTCCTACCCCGACATTACTAGCATCTGCATCCACAACGAACGTTTCCCCGGGAGTGGGGTAAGCCAGTATAGGGGCATCGCATAGCCGTTGTTTAAGTGCCTTGAAGCTCTTCTCGCACTCAATTGACCATTTGAATTGTTTTCCCTTTTCCGTCAACTGGTGCAGGTTCTTTGCGATCCCGGCAAAATCCTTCACGAACTGTCTGTAGTAGGTGGCTAGGCCCAGGAAGCTCCTTAGTTGGTGTTTGTCTTTGGGGACTGGCCAGTTTTTCACCGCTTCGACCTTCTCCGGATCGGTTCTCACTCCTTTCGCTGAAATTATGTGTCCCAGGTACTTGACTTCCGCTCTAAACAGGGCGCACTTCTTGGGGTTGAGCTTCAGGTGGGCACTTCGAAGCCTTTGAAACACATCCCTTAGATTGTCTCGGTGTTGCGCAAACGTTTTTCCTACGACGATGACATCATCCAAGTATACCAAACAGGTTTTCCATGTTAACCCTTGCAGGACACATTCCATCAATCGCTCGAAAGTCGCCGGAGCATTGCACAGCCCGAATGGCATTACCGTGAATTGCCATAGCCCATTTCCTGCGGTGAAGGCGGTTTTCTCCCGGTCTTATGGATGGATCTGTACCTGCCAGTAGCCACTCTTCAAGTCGAGAGTGGAAAACCATCGGGCTCCTGATAGTGTGTCTAGCGTGTCGTCAATCCGTGGCAGAGGGTAGCTGTCTTTCTTGGTGACGTAATTGAGCTGCCGATAGTCCACGCAGAACCGCGTGCTGCCATCTTTCTTCTTAACCAGTACAACCGGTGATGCCCACGGACTTTTGGAACTTTCAATCAGACCTTCTTTCTCCATTGCCGACACCATCTCTGCAACTTCTGTCTGCTTTGCCAATGGAAGGCGCCTAGCAGGCTGACGAATTGGTCTAGTATCACCAGTGTCTATTCGATGTTGTACCAGGTGTGTTCGGCCGTATTCTCCGTCCTGTGAGGCAAATACATCAGCGTACTCATTGATAAGATTCTCTGCCATAGTTCGCTGCTCCTGATTCAGCTCACTGGACTGGAGAATCGTCTCTCTCGTTTCCGCTGTCCAAGGTGATGGGAGAGGTTTTGGAGCATCACGTTCAGATATTGTTGCGACGGCGGTAATCGGCGTGCATTTTCCAGTCACATCCCCTCGCCTTAGTTTGACAGTGTGTGGTCTTGCGTTCAAAACCCTCACTGGAACCATGGTGTTCTTTGGTTCGACTAACGTCTTTCCCACGATGTAGTCTTGAGAATTCTTCTCTGGGTCTGGTTCTACTATGTAGAATCGGTGGCTCCCAAGATCACCTTCCAGCTTCGTCCAAATGATTGTCTCTGAAGACGGCGGCAAAACTTCGTCTTTGCTGATGACTGTCCTGAGAGTTACGGCATTCTCATTTCCGTACACCGTCGGTATCTCCACATTTCGATACCTCAGTACTTGCATCCCGATGTCCAAGATTACTTCATTTGCTTTCATGAAGTCTATTCCGATGATGCACTCGTCGCATATATCTGCCACCAGAAACGCATGGGAGAACGTCAGTCCCGCCAGAGTAATCGTAAGACGAACTTCTCCAAACACCTTCGCCATTTCCCCTGTTGCAGTCTTCAGGCAGTAGCTGTTGGTGTTGTGCAGCCAGGAGCTTTTGACGATATCTCTTCTTACAATGGAGGCAGTGGCACCTGTGTCGATGGTGGCTACGCATTTCCAGTTTGGTTGCAATTCCAGCAACGGATTTGACTTCCGCGAGCTTTGTCTTCATCCATGACGGCTGTTCTCTGGCATGAGCATTCCACGACGAACATTTCCCTGATACGGTGTATTCCCTGATATGCTTGGTCCGCAGCCTTCATTGACAAAGCGAATGCCAATGCCTCGGGGAGGGTTCGCTTTTCAGCCATCCTTACAGCCATTTGCAGTTGTCTGTCCTCTATGGCCTGAATAAAAGCTTCCACCGCCATTTCGTTGATAAGCTCCTCACCGGCTTTAGGGTATGAAAGATGGGCTAGTCGCTCTATATCCGCTTGCAACTGTTGGAGCGTTTCCCCCCTTTTCTGGACTCGACTACGCAGCTGAACCCTGTACACCTGCTGCATGTGTTCATCCCCAAACCGCATCTCGATAGCCTGAACCAGAGAGTCGTAGTTCTGCTGTTTATCTTCCGGGATGGTCTGCAAGAGCTCCGCAGCTGGACCCCTCAGTGCAAGCGTGAGTGCAATAGACTTTTCTTCATCGTCCCAGCTATTGGTCATTGCGGCCGCTTCGAATTGCCTCTTATAAATTGGCCATGATGTTTGACCATCGAAGATAGGAGGCTGCATCTCCTTTCTTCTCAGTCCGTCAGTGGAATATTCCCGTGCTTTCTGTCTCTTCACGTTGCTATGAGCTGTGGAGACTTCGTCCCAGACACGAACCTCGAATGAAAGGACAGTTCGAACCAAAATTCTGCCAGAATGGAAAGTCACTTCGGAATTTGCTGCATAGACATAGGAGCGTAGTTATTATTATGCTACAATATGAATAAAGAAAATATAAATCCACCTACACTATCTAATACAAAACCTCTAAACAAAGATCACTATCTTATGAACATCTCTGATACAGATGACAATTTTTAATTTCAACAGTACTCCAAAACTAATGTCGGTGTTTGCCCTGGCAGGGGGAGGAGCGGGCCATTTATTGAGAAATGGCTTCGCTCTTCAATCGACCAGTGCAAGCACCAACAACTAATGCTGATCAACTCACACACTTCAAATCACACGCACTATATTATTATCATGCCTAAAACTATGCACTCAACTATCCTTCTTCTCCTGCCCGGACGATGGGTTTTCACGATGTTTAACTTTACTTTTCCAGGTAAAGCTAAACTGTCGGGTGGACTTAGCGCTAAATGGGCTACTGAGAGAAAACAATGCCTTTTAAGAGTTCTATATCTTAACTTAATATATTTAATTATATTACTTATAAGATTAACTCTACTGCCATTATGATGTTAAAAATGATACAGTGGAACATCAAAGGCTACTTCAATAACTACCACGAATTACAGATACTAACCAATGAACTTCAAACTTCGGTCATTTCACTGCAAGAAACACATATAATAAACAATTCTAAACCCTATTGTCCCAAGCATTACTCACCGTTCTTTCATAATCTAAGCCACAATAAATCAGCTAAACAAGGCACTGGGTTACTAGTCCATAACTCGATTCCACACAGTTTCTCAGTTATTAACTCAACCATCTCAGCCATAGCCGTCCAAGTCACGCTTAAAAAAAAAACTCTCAATCATTTCTCTCTATATTCCACCTGATCAACAATTTTCGTGTATTGATCTTGAAAACATCCACGCCTGGAGCCCAATTTGGAGTACTATCTGTACTAACCACCGTGGAAAGATTATTGAACAGTTTATAAGCAACTCTGGCTTAGCCATTTTAAATGATGGTTCTCCCACTCACTTTTCGACCCATAACACGTTCACCCATGTCGACTTAACTCTAGTATCCCCAGCACTACTTCCAAAAACTTCATGGGCAATTGATTCGGATGTTCACGGCAGCGACCATTATCCCATAATAACAGAAATCAGTCTTTGCAACCAGGAAAAACAAAAATTAACATCAAGAAGGTTTCTATTAGATAATGCTAACTGGGGCCTATTCCAGACTAAAAATTCAACTTTCCTATTGGATAGAGAAATTTCGGGTAACATTAACAAGGAAGCCGCTATTATTCAAAAATCTATTCGATTTGCTGCAAATATTGCTATTCCTCAACCTAAAGACCAACCGAATGACAAACCAATTAAACCCATTGTTCCTTGGTGGAACAAAGACATCAAAGAGCTAAGACAAATTAAACAAACTGCTCGAAAAATGTTTAAGAAATACCCAAACGATTTAAACCTGATTGCATATCGCAAGGCGAACGCAAAATTTCGAAAAGAGGCAAAAAAGCCAAAATTGAAAGCTTCGAAAAATTCACCTCTAATATCAACCCAAATGCTTCTTCGAAGAAACTATGGTCTGATATTAAAAGCCTCACTGGTAGCTATAAACCTCCCTTAATAAAAATTATCAAAACACCATCTCAAGACTTATCCTCCCCACTCAAAATTGCAGAATTCTTTGCCAGTACCTGGTCAAACCTCTCAGATGACTCAAATTTTCACTCAGAATTTCTTCTCGAAAAAAGGAGACTTGTAGAAAGATCTCCAACTTACATCACCGATCGATCTGCTGAGTTAATTGAAACTCCCATTAATATAATCGAGTTTGAAAGTTGTTTCAGCTTGACCAAGGGAAACACGCCAGGATTTGACCGCATATCATACATTATGCTTAAAAATACCTCCACTTTATTTAGAAAACGTCTTCTTAACTTGTACAACCACATTTTTGAACATGGAGTCATCCCTCAAATGTGGAAGACTGCAAGCATAGTTCCTCTACCTAAACCAAATAAAGACCCCACTGAAACATCCGCATATAGCCCAATATCTCTCCTACCGTGCGTAGGAAACTTTTGGAAAAATCATATCCAGACGGTTATATTATAAATCAAGTGGCCTTTAAACATGGCCGATGTACCATGGATGCAATTTTACACCTTGATGATTTTATCTCATCAGCCGTATCTGAGAAAAATCACGAATCCATTTTATGCATTGATTTCGAAAGAGCTTTCGATCGTATCCGAATCCATATAGTTTTGAAACAACTAATGGAGTGGAAGATCGGTCCAAAAATGTTCAAATATTGGGTCAATAACTTAATTCGTGCGGTGTATTATTCCATTGTTATTATTCCATTGGAACATGCGTTGGAAAGCTACTGTCATTGTACGTCATTTCAGTATATGTCATTCATTTGAAGGGTAAACAACAATAAATTTTTTTTACTCAAATATGTCGAACTTTGTGCCTGAAAAAGTGTTTTTGCGGGGAGTTCTTCTTCATTATTTTAATATGAAGAAAACTGCTGCCGAAAGTCATCGTATTTTGGTGGAAGTTTATGGTGAACATGCGCTAGCTGAGCGAACGTGTCAAAAGTGGTTTGCACGATTTAAAAGTGGTGATTTTGGCTTGGAAGACGATGAATGCCCTGGGCAGCCAAAAAAGTTTGAAGATGAAGAACTGGAAGCATTACCCTATGAAGATTGTTGCCAAACACAAGAAGAGCTCGCAGAATCTTTGGGTGTCACTCAAGCAGCCATTTCAAAACGTTTAAAAGCAGCTGGATATATTCAAAAGCAAGGAAATTGGGTTCCACATGAACTCAAGCCGAGAAACGTCGAAAGGCGGTTTTGCATGTCCGAAATGCTGGTGGAACGCCACAAAAGGAAGTCATTTTTGCATCGGATTGTTACTGGTGATGAAAAATGGATCCATTACGACAACCCCAAGCGCAAAAAATCATATGTGAAAACCGGCCAACCAGCCAAATCAACGGCAATGCCGAATATCCATGGCGCGAAGGTAATGCTCTGTATTTGGTGGGATCAGAAGGGTGTGCTGTATTATGAGCTGCTAAAACCGGGTGAAACCATCAATGGACAACGCTACCGAACACAATTAATCCGTTTGAAGAGAGCAGTAGCCGAAAAACGCCCGGATATGCGACCAGACACGAGGCAATAATTTTCCATCATGACAACGCTCGGCCCCACGTTGCTATTCCAGTTAAGAACTATTTGGAAAACAGTGGATGGGAAGTTTTACCCCACCCGCCTTATAGCCCAGGCCTTGCCCCTTCTGACTACCATTTGTTCTGGTCGATGCAGAACGCCCTCACTGAAATACGGTTCATATCAGAGCAGAATATCAAAAATTGGCTTGATTCATTCTTGGCTGCCAAGCCGGCACAGTTCTTTTGGGATGGGATCCACAAATCGCCAGAAAGATGGGAAAAAGTCATAGTTTCAGATGGGCAATACTTTGAATAATACTATTGTACATGTTTTTCTTAAAAAAACGTTCAAATTTTGACAAAAAACCGCACGAATTAAGTTATAAACCAATATATAAAATCGTTTCTTTCAAATAGGAAATTCCGTGTTAAACTTAACAACATATACTCCAAGATACATAACCTTAAGAATGGTATCTCCCAAGGATCGCCTCTTTCAGTTATGCTTTTCATTACTGCGTTTAACCAACTAAGCTGTATAATAGAAAAATGCAAACGAAGTGACTACTCATTGTACGCAGATGATCTCATCATTTTCTCGAAACTTAAAGACCAAACGTTAACAGCAACCGATTTTTTAAACATACTAAAAGACCTAATAAGTTGGGGAATCCGCTCTGGATCTATTATATCCCCAGATAAAAGTAAAATTTTGCATATATGTAAAAAAACTAGTTGCTCCAAATCAATAACACTTCATGCTAATAATATACTTATAGAAAATGTTAATTGTTTAAGAATACTTGGAGTCATTTTTGATTGTAAATTTAGCTTTAAGAATCATTGTGTTTATGGAAAAAAAAAGCCTTTCTACCAGGGTCAACATGATTAAGTATCTTTCCTCAAAAAATAGCCATTGTAATGTTAACTCTCTTATTAATGTTGTACGATCCATCATACTCTCCAAAATTGACTACGGTCTTGCTGTTTATGGCAAAACTTCAAAGTCATCCCTCCAATTGATTTCATCTCCCTACCATGCTGCTGTGTGCCATACACTAACGCTAAATGTGGTATTCTCATTGGTCTTAATAATGAGAAGGCAGCAGTGGCTCTGAAGGTAAAAGGAGGCAGATGCAACCAACCGATTGCGCTTAAGACAAGGCTGGGATGGTGCCTCAGCGGTGGATGTGAAAGCAACTTAGTAACTTGTCTTAATAATGAGAAGGCAGCAGTGGCTCTGAAGGTAAAAGAAGGCAGATGCAACCAACCGATTGCGCTTAAGACAAGGCTGGGATGGTGCCTCAGCGGTGGATATGAAAGCAACTTAGAAACTTCCAAATCTGCGAGTGCGATGATGAGTTGCACGAATTGGTCAAACAACATTTCGTGCTGGAAGACAATGGTGGAGCTCAGGTGCGGACGGCATCAGGCGAGGACTTGAAGGCGAAAAGGATACTTGCAGCAACAACGAAGCGAATCGACGGGGCCTTTGAATGTGGCCTTCTGTGGCGGCACGACAACTTTTCAATGCCAAACAGCTATCAAATGGCACTTAAGCGCTTGTGCTGCTTGGAGAGAAAGGTACGTTCGGACCCTTCGGTCATTCCCCAAGTAAATCAACAGGTGGCCAATTTGGTGCGAAAAGGCTACGCAAGGAAATGCAGCAAAGAAGAGGTAGATGTAGTATCACCAAGGACTTGGTATTTGCCGACGTTCATCGTAACCAATCCAAACAAGCCGGGCAAGGTTCGGTTGGTTTGGGACGCAGCGGCTTCAGCACAAGGTGTTTCGTTGAACAAAGAGTCCCGACCAACTGAGGGAGCTTCCTGAAGTCCTTTTTGGTTTTCGGTCGAATAAGGTGGCCATTACTGGGGACATAGAGGAAATGTTTCTCCAAGTTCGTGTGCGCAAGGAGGATCAGTGCGCACAAAGGTTCCTCTAGCGCGATGGTGAAAGTGATCGCAAGCCAGACATCTACCAGATGGAAGTACTCATTTTCGGTGCTTCTTGTTCCCCGAGCATCGCTTTATATGTCAAGGACACGAACGCAGCAGAATTTTCCGAGAAGTATCCACGGGCGGCGGAAAGTATTGTAAAGCATCATTACATGGACGATCTCCTGGACAGCGTAGCCACAGTTGAAGATGCTGTGAAATTAGCCTGCGAGGTACGAGAGATACATTCCAAAGCTGGTTTTCGAATGAAGAGCTGGATGTCGAACTCTTCGAAGGTGCTTCAGGATCTTGGACAATCCGTTCAAAGTGAAGATCGGACAATAGACTGTGGCAACGAAAACAATATTGCTAAGGTCTTGGGTCTGTGGTGGAAGCCGAGCGAAGACGTTTTCACATTTTCCTTGCGATTCATCAAGTCACAAAAGGATATTTTGTCAGGAGCGAGATTGCCAACAAAGCGTGAGTTACTCAGGATTTTAATGTCTATCTTTGATCCTCTAGGGTTTTTGGTTTTCTACCTGGTGAGAATCAAAGTACTCCTGCAAGATGTGTGGCGGAAGAATATAGACTGGGATGAAGTTATCGTTGACTCCTTAGCAACTAAGTGGGAGTCATGGCGTAGACTGCTGACGAAGGTGGAACTCGTTCGTATTCCAAGTTGCTACAACAAGTCACCGAGAGATGATGCCTTGGTGCAACTGTACGTATTTGTGGACGTCAGTGAGGAAGCTATGGCGGCGGTGGCGTATCTAAGGTACTCCGATGGTTATGCAACAGAATGTGCACTGGTGGGAGCTAAAAACAAGGTATTCCCATTGCTCCCAGTGTCCATTCCCAGGTTGGAGCTCCAGGCAGCGTTGATTGGCTCACGGCTCGCAAAGGCGATTGTAAAGGGTCATGGGTTCAGGATCGATAAGAAGTTTTTCTGGACAGATTCGAAGACCGTATTGCACTGGTTGCGTTAGAATGTAAAAATGTACAAACCCTTCGTAATGTTTCGTATCTGGGAAATACATGAGAAGACAAACGTGGATGACTGGCGGTGGATACCCACCAATCTGAACGTCGCGGACGAAGCGACAAAATGGGCGAAGGAACCTTGTTTTGACAAGGACAGCAGGTGGTTTGCTGCACCTAGTTTTTTGCTCCAACCGGAGGGGACTTGGCCTGAGGAAATCAAATCGAGGCAAAGAGAAGTCTGTGAAGAGGAACTGCGAGCAAAGTACGTGTTGGTGATGTCGGACAGCGTAAGCCGAATGGAAAAGGGTATCCAGGCACTGTTGGTGGATTTTGATCGTTTTTCCACCTGGGAACGACTTCAGCGAGTAGTAGCATGGATCGTCCGTTATTGCCAAAATCTTAAAAAAAAAAGGGAGAAAGATAATGCTTCGGATCGTGACCCGCTCAGTTTAGAGGCGTCCACGTTAGAAAAAGCTGATGATTTGGCAAGCGGTCTTATTCGGTCGGAGGAGTTGAAAAAGGCGGAGGTGATCTTATAGAGAATGGCACAATGGGCAGAGTATGCTGACGAGTTGGCAACGCTGAAGAAGGGTAAGCCGATTCCGAAATCCAGTCAAATTCATAAACTCAACCCATATATTGATAATGATGGAGTCCTGCGTCTTGAAGGACGAGTTGACTATGCCGAGTTTGTCGACGAAGATACCAGACGACCAGTACTTCTAGCCAGGAAAAACAGGGTGAGTTTTCTTATTGTCGATTTCCATCACAGGCATTTTAGACACCTTTGCGATGCCAACGTGTATAACGAGGTCAGGCAACAATATTTTATTCCTGCTTTGCGAACCTTAGTAAGAACAGTTAGAATACAATGTCGTCGCTGCTGTATAAAGGATGCCACTCCCAGGATTCCTCAGATGGCACAACTACCCCGTGCCAGGCTTGGAGTGTTTTGAAGGCCTTTTACGTTTGTTGGTGTTGACTACTTTGGCCCGATGTTGGTTACTGTCGGCAGGAGTCTAATGAAGCGGTGGGGAGTTTTATTCACCTGCCTCACCAGCCGAGCTATTCATCTCGAAGTGGCGTTTTCGTTGTCGACCGACTCCTGTATACTGAGTATACAACGATTCATTGCGAGAAGAGGAACACCGTCCGAGTTTTATTCGGACAACGGAAATAATTTTGTGGGCGCCGAAAAGGAGTTGAGGGAACAATTCCAGCTGGTCAACAAGGAGGCACTTGAGCGCAAATTTACAACTCCGAGAACGAAGTGGTTTTTCAATACCCCAGCCGCACCGCACATGGGTGGCAGTTGGGAACGACTCATTGGTACGGTGAAGAAGATCCTGAAGGAAGTCATGGCGAACAAGCGCCTGAATGATGAGACGTTCCAGTCTGCGTTAGTCGAAATAGAAGCTGTGGTCAACTCACGCCCGCTTACGTACGTTACATTGGGACCTGATGACGACGATGCGTTCGTTTTTAAACGAATGTCCATTTTGTTTTCATTCTGTTCTTTGCTTTAAAGTAATCAAGTACTAATTTTTTAGTGCTGCTATTGTCGCTTATTTAATAAACTTCAATAAACTAAAAAAAAGTGCGTTTTCATGTTGTGTAATCAACACACATGTTTAGAGAAATTAAGCTTGTTATCAATTATAACCCCTAGGTATTTAATCTCCTCAATTTGCTCAATATCTCACCATCAATTAACATTCTTAAATAAAAATCTTGCCTGCTGTACATCACCATTTGCTTCGTTTTGAAAATGATGAGTTCCAATCTGTTTCGTTTCAGCCACATGTTTACTCGCTCCAAGTCATCCTGAAGTAATCTATGACTTTCATCTATGCTTTTTTCAGTCACATATATTACCGCATCGTCGATAAAAAGAGCTAGATTCGCATTCTGTTAAACTTTTTGCATGTCGTTAATGTATATTTTGGAGAGTAATGTACCTAACATAGTTCCTTGTGGTACACCTAGATTTACTTTAATAGAGTACGATTCGATTTCATTTATTTGTACTATTTCGGTTCTATTTGAAAGATATGGAGAAAACTACTTTAACTTTTTATTTTTTATACCATATCGTTTGAGTTTTAACAATAAAATATTTCTGCCAATCGTCTCAAAGGCTCTTTTAAAGTTCAAAAAACACAGTTTACTATTTTTTTAGATAGCTTCCAGCTCGTAGCCACTAAATTAATCGCACTTTCACAGGAATGGTTTTTCTAAATCCCCATTGAATGTCAGTTATTAAATTATTTTCTTCAAAATGGTTATTGAGCTGTTTAAATATTATTTTCTCGAACACTGTTTCAAAAAGGACCATCGCGTTGATCGGTTTAAATTCTTCGCATAGACGGGTATTAGCTACTTTTCCAATCGGCATTATAACTGCCTTTTTCCACGAGTCAGGAAAAATGCCGGATTCGATAGAACGATTAATAATATTTTGTAGCGGCGGTCCTATAATTTCGAAGTCGAGTATTCGAAGTCAAGGTACGAGTATCTTCGAGTACACATAACTAATAAAAGGCACAAGTTTAATAGAGTTAGCAATTTCTATGACACTTTCAATAAAATAATGATTAAATTTATTAGCAATTAATTTTTTATGACTGTAAGTGTGGTTGTTGAAACGAATGTCGACGATATCATTTGATTTTGGATTTTTAAGGAGAAATGTTTTTTTAAATTTCTCCACATAGATTTTTGATCTACAGAATTTTTGATTTTACTTTTTAAGAATTTGCGTTTCGATTTCTTCAGCTCAGCTTTATATTTGTTGATTACATTTCTGTAGGCTGCCCAATGTTCCTCCGTATTTGTAACCACTGCCTTACCGTATTTTTAAAATTTTTCTTTTCTTAGTTTCATATGAAGACTATTAAACCACTCTTTTCAATTATCGATATCACACTTTTTACTCAAAAATGTTGCTACTGTTTCGTTGGTCCCTTCTATAAAAAGGTCTCCCATATGGTTAACGTTGGTGCGACCACATTTTATTTTACTATTTTCAATGTATTAAAAAATGTGTTCTTATTATAAACTACCTGAGTTACCCATTTACACGGTTTAGATTTTTCATCCCTTTCTTTATTACTTATAGTTATCAATAAAGATTGGTGATCACTGAATATTAATTCATCCACCGTAGTAGCTTCTACGTGTTTACTGTTGATAACATCGTAATAAACCAAAGTATTTGTTGTCAGCGTTATCCTTATTGCTTATTTCATTATTTGCATACATGCATTTTCATTAATATTTTCGTCGAGATATACAAGTTACGTAGCATTAGATCGAAACCAATTAACATTAAAATCTTCCAACATTATTAAATCATCCTTTGATCCACAGATTTCTTCCATAAATATTACAAGTTCGTCACAAAATATTGTTTCAGGTAAACTAGGCCATCTATATACACCTGCCACTAGGCATAAGTAATTATTAACATTAACTCGATTAACTAACCAACAAAAGTTCATACCATTAACTTAAGATTTAATATTCTTATCATTGTTTTGTGTATTATACATTATAACACCACCGTACGTGTTGACATACTGTTACACCTAGATATGTTATAATTTACTAATTGAATTTCTTTGTTATCTACATTTTCGGTAATATGTGTTTTTGTTACGATTACAATATCTTAATTCTTATTTATTAATAATGTTTCGAGCTCATTGATCAAGCATAAAACGGTGATAGACTTTGGTTGCTAATACCCAATTTTTTCTTCTTCTCCTAGTTTCCTTAAGTACACGGACAGTTTTTAGCACGAGTTGAGTGGTTTTCATCAAATCCAAGGTTTAGCCTTTTGTTGATGCTCACACAGTTTAAACATTTAATTATTGTTTGTTTGTCACATTCAGTACTTTTATGATTCAACATGCATTTAAGACATATTTCTTAATTCTTACATTCCGCTGCTTTATGATTGAATCCGTTACATTTATAACACATTAACGGATTAATGTCATCAAATACCTTACACTGCTTCCAGCCAATGCTATTGTAGCATAATAATAACTACGCGCCTATGTCTATGCAGCAAATTCCGAAGTGACTTTCCATTCTGGCAGAATTTTGGTTCAAACTGTCCTTCATTCGAGGTTCGTGTCTGGGACGAAGTCTCCACAGCTCATGTCAACGAAAGAGACAAATAATATTAGGGAAAATATTAGGGATAATATTAGGGAATTATAACTGCAAGAATTATTTCTCTTGTTCCAGTGGTCGAAGAATTTGCTAGAAGTTTCTGGCTATCAGAAACTTCTGCTATATAAGGACAGATGGCGATCAAAAAAAAAGACAGTTGGTTTTAGAACCGTGGCGAAGAGATTGGAAAAGTGATAATGGGCGAAGTTGTAATTTGGTGATAAATTGAAAGTTGAGAGTAAACAAGAAAAAGTAATTAGTTTGAATTTGTGAATTAAGTAATTGAAAGGAGATAAAGTGATTTGAGAGGAAAGAGACCTTGTAAGAAAAGAATTTGCGAAGAATAGTATAGTGTGAACTTGAATTGTTCTATAGAGTAGAAAATAAAGAAATAATTTCACAGAATAATTGTTTTATCTACTCGAGCCGTAGCTCGCATGTTACATTGGTGTCAGAAGCTGGGATAAAACTTATTCTGTGAATAACTATTTCCGTGGTGTGAAATTGCACAAACAAAAAAAAAAAAAAAAAAAACGATTTCTGTGTTGAGTTAATTAGTTGCGCAAAATGGGTCGCAAATTGGGAAAACTAACTATAACTCAACTAAAGGCAGAACTCAGTAAGCGGAACCTCGACACAACTGGGGGAAAAGATGCCCTGCTGATTCGTCTGGAAGAAGCAGTAACGCAGGAAGGTGAAAATCCGCACGACGTAGAGTTTGACGTGGAAGAGGAACCAGCAAGTACAGCAGCCGACCCGGGTATAACAAGTCTGCTCCTGCAACTTAAGTTAGTCATGGACGAACAAAAGAAAGCAATAGAAGATCAAAGTCATAAGCTCGATGACCAAAAGAATTCTCTAGAACTTAAGCTGGATGAACAAAAGAAAGCGATGGACGAACAAAAGAAAGCAATGGGCGACCAAAGGAATTCTCTAGAACTTAAGCTGGATGAACAAAAGAAAGCGATGGACGAACAAAAGAAAGCAATGGGCGACCAAAGGAATTCTCTAGAACTTAAGCTGGACGAACAAAAGAAAGCAATGGACGAACAAAAGAAAGCAATGGACGAACAAAAGAATTCTCTAGATGCTCTGGAAAGTAAACTTGATGAGCAAAACAAGAACTTGGAATCCAAATTCGAAGTGATCGAAGAGAAAATCGAGAAGGTCGAGACGCAACTCGAAAAAGTCGAAATTAGATTCGATGAAAATTTTGAGAAACATGAAACTCAGTTCGGGAAGATAGAGACTCAGTTTGAAAAAGTGGATACGCAATTCGAGATAGTAAGAAAGCAAGTCGAAAATCTTGCTAAGGAGCTCAGCAACGTGAAGAGACAGAAAGCACGGGAATATTCCACTGACGGTCTGAGAAGAAAGGAGATGCAGCCTCCTATCTTCGATGGTCAAACATCATGGCCAATTTATAAAAGGCAATTCGAAGCGGCCGCAATGACCAATAGCTGGGACGATGAAGAGAAGTCCATTGCACTCACACTTGCACTGAGGGGTCCAGCTGCGGAGCTCTTGCAGACCATCCCGGAAGATAAACAGCAGAACTACGACTCTCTGGTTCAGGCTATCGAGATGCGGTTTGGGGATGAACACATGCAGCAGGTGTACAGGGTTCAGCTGCGTAGTCGAGTCCAGAAAAGGGGGGAAACGCTCCAACAGTTGCAAGCGGATATAGAGCGACTAGCCCATCTTTCATACCCTAAAGCCGGTGAGGAGCTTATCAACGAAATGGCGGTGGAAGCTTTTATTCAGGCCATAGAGGACAGACAACTGCAAATGGCTGTAAGGATGGCTGAAAAGCGAACACTCCCCGAGGCATTGGCATTCGCTTTGTCAATGAAGGCTGCGGACCAAGCATACCAGGGAATACACCGTGTCAGGGAAATGTCCGTCGTGGAATGCTCATGCCAGAGAACAGCCGTCATGGATGAAGACAGAGCTCGCGGAAGTCAAATCCGTTGCTGGAATTGCAACCAAACGGGACACCTACAACGGCAGTGCAGAAGTGCACCTAGACGAGGAAATTGTTCACATTGCGGAAGTAGGAGAAGCAGAGAGGAAGCATCTGGCGGTGATAACATCCATCCTGTCAGTCAGACTTCGCAAAACCAGCAGTCGGGAAATGCGTAAGGACCAACTTCGCGGGGCAGAAGTTGGTTACTGGAATCGAGGCCCCCAGGACCACCATTCAAGTTTCGCAAACCAAACGGGGTAACAAGAGCCTGACAGTGGAGGCACTAATCAACGAGAAGAAGTGCGTAGCCACCATCGACACAGGTGCCACTGCCTCCATTGTAAGAAGAGATATCGTCAAAAGCTCCTGGCTGCACAACACCAACAGCTACTGCCTGAAGACTGCAACAGGGGAAATGGCGAAGGTATTTGGAGAAGTTCGTCTTACGATTACTCTGGCAGGACTGACGTTCTCCCATGCGTTTCTGGTGGCAGATATATGCGACGAGTGCATCATCGGAGTAGACTTCATGAAAGCAAATGAAGTAATCTTGGACATCGGGATGCAAGTACTGAGGTATCGAAATGTGGAGATTCCGATGGTGTACGGAAATGAGAATGCCGTAACTCTCAGGACAGTCATCAGCAAAGACGAAGTTTTGCCGCCGTCTTCAGAGACAATCATTTGGACGAAGCTGGAAGGTGATCTTGGGAGCCACCGATTCTACATAGTAGAACCAGACCCAGAGAAGAATTCTCAAGACTACATCGTGGGAAAGACGTTAGTCGAACCAAAGAACACCATGGTTCCAGTGAGGGTTTTGAACGCAAGACCACACACTGTCAAACTAAGGCGAGGGGAGGTGACTGGAAAATGCACGCCGATTACCGCCGTCGCAACAATATCTGAACGTGATGCTCCAAAACTTCTCCCATCACCTTGGACAGCGGAAGCGAGAGAGACGATTCTCCAGTCCAGTGAGCTGAATCAGGAGCAGCGAACTATGGCAGAGAATCTTATCAATGAGTACGCTGATGTATTTGCCTCACAGGACGGAGAATACGGCCGAACACACCTGGTACAACATCGAATAGACACTGGTGATACTAGACCAATTCGTCAGCCTGCTAGGCGCCTTCCATTGGCAAAGCAGACAGAAGTTGCAGAGATGGTGTCGGCAATGGAGAAAGAAGGTCTGATTGAAAGTTCCAAAAGTCCGTGGGCATCACCGGTTGTACTGGTTAAGAAGAAAGATGGCAGCACGCGGTTCTGCGTGGACTATCGGCAGCTCAATTACGTCACCAAGAAAGACAGCTACCCTCTGCCACGGATTGACGACACGCTAGACACACTATCAGGAGCCCGATGGTTTTCCACTCTCGACTTGAAGAGTGGCTACTGGCAGGTACAGATCCATCCAGAAGACCGGGAGAAAACCGCCTTCACCGCAGGAAATGGGCTATGGCAATTCACGGTAATGCCATTCGGGCTGTGCAATGCTCCGGCGACTTTCGAGCGATTGATGGAATGTGTCCTGCAAGGGTTAACATGGAAAACCTGTTTGGTATACTTGGATGATGTCATCGTCGTAGGAAAAACGTTTGCGCAACACCGAGACAATCTAAGGGATGTGTTTCAAAGGCTTCGAAGTGCCCACCTGAAGCTCAACCCCAAGAAGTGCGCCCTGTTTAGAGCGGAAGTCAAGTACCTGGGACACATAATTTCAGCGGAAGGAGTGAGAACCGATCCGGAGAAGGTCGAAGCGGTGAAAAACTGGCCAGTCCCCAAAGACAAACACCAACTAAGGAGCTTCCTGGGCCTAGCCACCTACTACAGACGGTTCGTGAAGGATTTTGCCGGGATCGCAAAGAACCTGCACCAGTTGACGGAAAAGGGAAAACAATTCAAATGGTCAATTGAGTGCGAGAAGAGCTTCAAGGCACTTAAACAACGGCTATGCGATGCCCCGATACTGGCTTACCCCACTCCCGGGGAAACGTTCGTTGTGGATGCAGATGCTAGTAATGTCGGGGTAGGAGCCGTACTTTCCCAGGTGCATGATGGCCAAGAGAAGGTGGTTGCGTACTTCAGCAAGGTGCTCTCTAAGCCAGAAAGGAACTACTGCGTGACAAGGAGAGAACTTCTAGCTTTGATCTTGGCTACGAAGCATTTTCACAAATACCTCTACGGGAGGAAGTTCGTTCTTCGCACAGACCATGCAGCCTTAAAATGGCTATTACAGTTCAAGAGTCCTGAGGGTCAGGTCGCAAGATGGATCGAAAGGCTGCAAATCTACGACTACGAAATACAGCATCGTAAAGGAAGGCTCCACTCTAATGCGGATGCACTGTCCCGGAGACCATGCAGAACGGATTGTAAACATTGTGCGCGTCAGGAAGAACGGGAGCTGGTTTCCATCCAAAGAATGAGAGCCGAACCTATCGCCGGCTGGAGCGTAGATGAGATCCGGAACGCTCAGAAGGAAGACCCGGATATCGAGCCGATTCTGGCCTGGAAGGAGAACATGGAGAAACCGGATCATCAGGACATCTCTCACAGAAGCCCGACCTTAAAGGCATATTTTGCGCAGTGGGACTCCCTCCATGTCCAAGAAGGTGTTCTGAGAAGAAAATGGGAATCCTCCGACGGAAAATCGTTTGTAATGCAGCTTGTCGTACCGCGGACGAGGGTCAAGGAGGTGTTACAGGAAATGCATGGCGGGGCGACCGGAGGCCACTTGGGAGTGAATAAGACGCTAGAAAAGGTACGAGAACGTTTTTATTGGTTAAAAGCGAAGGAAGATATCGAAGACTGGTGCAGAAAATGCGACGTGTGTGCAGCTAGCAAGGGTCCGAGAATCAAAACTCGAGGTAAGATGCACCAATACAACGTGGGAGCACCTTTCGAACGAATCGCCATTGACATCGCAGGGCCCTTTCCGGAAACCGACAATGGTAATCGGTATATACTCGTAGTGATGGACTACTTCAGTAAGTGGCCGGAAGCGTTTCCGATCCCTAACCAGGAAGCCAGAACCGTGGCGGAGCAGATCGTCTACAATTGGGTTAGCAGATTCGGTGTGCCCTTGGAATTGCATTCTGACCAAGGGCGGAACTTCGAGTCAAGAATCTTCCAAGAGATGTGTCAACTACTCGGAATCAAAAAGACAAGGACAACCCCGCTTCATCCACAGTCGGACGGTATGGTGGAGCGTTTCAATAGGACTTTGGACGAACATCTCTCGAAGGTCGTAGGTGACTACCAACGGGATTGGGACCGGCAGATTCCCTTGTTTTTGATGGCCTATAGAAGTGCCGTGCATAGCACTACTCGACATACGCCGTTCGAAATCTTATTTGGTGGAATAGCTCGTTTACCCAGTGAGGTGAAATTTGGATCTCCTACCAATGAGCCCAGAAATGAAGAAGAGTACGTGGCGGACCTTAGGGAAAGGCTTAGGGACATACACCAAAGGACCAGAAGCCAGATTAAGATGACGAGCGACCGCATGAAGACCAGGTATGATGCCAAGGCAACAACGTCAGGATTCCAGGAAGGAGATCTGGTGTGGCTGTATAATCCCCATCGCCAAAAGGGGAAATCACCTAAGTTACAGCGGAACTGGGAAGGTCCCTACAGAATAGTAACCCGCATCAACGATGTTGTCTACCGCATCCAGCGAGGACCAAGGGCCAAAATGAAAGTGGTTCATGTGGACCGACTGAGTCGATACAATGGCCGAAATGAGGATGCACTTGTTCGGGACGAACACGTCTAAGAGGGGGGCAGTGTAGCATAATAATAACTACGCGCCTATGTCTATGCAGCAAATTCCGAAGTGACTTTCCATTCTGGCAGAATTTTGGTTCAAACTGTCCTTCATTCGAGGTTCGTGTCTGGGACGAAGTCTCCACAGCTCATGTCAACGAAAGAGACAAATAATATTAGGGAAAATATTAGGGATAATATTAGGGAATTATAACTGCAAGAATTATTTCTCTTGTTCCAGTGGTCGAAGAATTTGCTAGAAGTTTCTGGCTATCAGAAACTTCTGCTATATAAGGACAGATGGCGATCAAAAAAAAAGACAGTTGGTTTTAGAACCGTGGCGAAGAGATTGGAAAAGTGATAATGGGCGAAGTTGTAATTTGGTGATAAATTGAAAGTTGAGAGTAAACAAGAAAAAGTAATTAGTTTGAATTTGTGAATTAAGTAATTGAAAGGAGATAAAGTGATTTGAGAGGAAAGAGACCTTGTAAGAAAAGAATTTGCGAAGAATAGTATAGTGTGAACTTGAATTGTTCTATAGAGTAGAAAATAAAGAAATAATTTCACAGAATAATTGTTTTATCTACTCGAGCCGTAGCTCGCATGTTACACTATGTAACTCTGCCTGCTGCAATGACTCTTGGAAATGATTCTTCGTCTATTTCAATAATTGCATTATAGAACTTATAATTGTTTATTGTTGTTTCATAGTACTTAATCAGTTTAATCCCTTTATTTTTAAAAACTTTATTTTATTTCTGTAACTTTACGATAATTCCTTTCTCATTGTGAATAAACTTCATTTTATATATTTTACATTTTAGCTTAATTTTGTTTGGTACTTTAACTTCATACTTTTCCCCCATTTTTTCCTCTATAGCAATTTTTATTTTATTTGTTTCAGTTGGGTTCTCACTTTCGATTAGAGTTATTCCGCTTGGTCTATTTTCGATATTAGTTTTTTTCGAAAATGTTTTTTTTTTCCTTTGGTTTTACAATAAGTGGCAGCTCCTTTCTTATCTCAGGAACTTTTTCACCACCCATGTTGAAATTCCTTTTAGTGACATCGGCAAATGTCAATTTGTTTACAGTTGTTATTTGTTTATTTGCGGTTGCGGTAATTTTTTTTATTTCATTTCGCATGTTAAGATTACTGTTTCTTAATTCCGTTCGAATTTTCTCACTTTTTTTGCCGAAACTTTCAGACGCCTGGCATAAAATTTGAATGCTGTTAATACTGTTTTCACATATTTCCTATGCAGTTTTCATTTTATTTATTCTTTTAGTGTATCTGACTATGACTTCAAGAAGGTTCTTAAGTTTCATTTTCATTCTTTCGTAGCGAATTTACAAACTCCTCCTTATAAAATTTCAGTTGGTTCGTGTTGGCATTTAAAGCCTCCTGCATTTCCCTCACTACCATATCCACAATATGTACATATGTATGTACATCATGCACTCATCGCAAAATTTAACCATATTATCTTCCCTTAGAACTCCACTGCTGTATTAATCCAATCCTGACCATTCCCGTATTGGATGGAAGACCTTTTTGCACACGCCTACAAATGCAATGACCGTTTCACCACGGATAGTACTTTTGCACTTGTGGCTTTCTGCCATCGTTTACTATCACCATAATTTGATTTTTATTATTCTCTTTCAAGTTTGCTTATTTAGCTCAAGTTTTTCAGATAAACGTACAGCTTATTTGTTTTATAATAAAAGAAAACTAACTTCACACTGCTTAATATTACAACCGTTCACTACGTTCACAATACACATCACATGTGGTTAAGTTAAAAATAAATAAATAAATAGACTACGTACATATTCGGACCTTTGATGATAGTGTAGCATAATAATAACTACGCTCCTATGTCTATGCAGCAAATTCCGAAGTGACTTTCCATTCTGGCAGAATTTTGGTTCAAACTGTCCTTTCATTCGAGGTTCGTGTCTGGGACGAAGTCTCCACAGCTCATGTCAACGAAAGAGACGAATAATATCAGGGATAAAAGGGAATTAAAACTGCAAGAATTATTTCTCTTGTTCCAGTGGTCGAAGAATTTGCTAGAAGTTTCTGGCTATCAGAAACTTCTGCTATATAAGGACAGATGGCGATCAAAAAAAAGAGACAGTTGGTTTAGAACCGTGGCGAAGAGATTGGAAAAGTGATAATGGGCGAAGTTGTAATTTGGTGATAAATTGAAAGTTGAGAGTGAACAAGAAAAAGTAATTAGTTTGGATTTGTGAATTAAGTAATTGAAAGGAGATAAAGTGATTTGAGAGGAAAGAGACCTTGTAAGAAAAGAATTTGCGAAGAATAGTATAGTGTGAACCTGAATTGTTCTATAGACTAGAAAATAAAGAAATAATTTCACAGAATACTGTTTTATCTACTCGAGCCGTAGCTTGCATATTACATTGGTGTCAGAAGCGGGATAAAACTTATTCTGTGAATAGCTATTTCCGTGGTGTGAAATTGCACAAGCAAAACAAAAAAAAAACGATTTCTGTGTTGAGTTAATTAGTTGCGCAAAATGGGTCGCAAATTGGGAAAACTAACTATAACTCAACTAAAGGCAGAACTCAGTAAGCGGAACCTCGACACAACTGGGGGAAAAAATGCCCTACTGATTCGTCTGGAAGAAGCAGTAACGCAGGGAGGTGAAAATCCGCATGACATAGAGTTTGACGTGGAAGAGGAACCAGCAAGTACAGTAGCCGACCCGGGTATAACAAGTCTGCTCCTGCAACTTAAGTTAGTCATGGACGAACAAAAGAAAGCAATAGAAGATCAAAGTCATAAGCTCGATGACCAAAAGAATTCTATAGAACTTAAGCTGGACGAACAAAAGAAAGCAATGGACGACCAGAAGAATTCTCTAGAACTTTAGCTGGATGAACAAAAGAAAGCGATGGACGAACAAAAGAAAGCAATGGATGAACAAAAGAAAGCAATGGACGAACAAAAGAATTCTCTAGATGCTCTGGAAAGTAAACTTGATGAGCAAAACAAGAACTTGGAATCCAAATTCGAAGTGATCGAAGAGAAAATCGAGAAGGTCGAGACGCAACTCGAAAAAGTCGAAACTAGATTCGATGAAAATTTTGAGAAACATGAAACTCAGTTCGGGAAGATAGAGACTCAGTTTGAAAAAGTGGATACGAAATTCGAGATAGTAGGAAAGCAAGTCGAAAATCTTGCTAAGGAGCTCAGCAACGTGAAGAGACAGAAAGCACGGGAATATTCCACTGACGGTCTGAGAAGAAAGGAGATGCAGCCTCCTATCTTCGATGGTCAAACATCATGGCCAATTTATAAAAGGCAATTCGAAGCGGCCGCAATGACCAATAGCTGGGACGATGAAGAGACGTCCATTGCACTCACACTTGCACTGAGGGGTCCAGCTGCGGAGCTCTTGCAGACCATCCCGGAAGATAAACAGCAGAACTACGATTCTCTGGTTCAGGCTATCGAGATGCGGTTTAGGGATGAACACATGCAGCAGGTGTACAGGGTTCAGCTGCGTAGTCGAGTCCAGAAAAGGGGGGAAACGCTCCAACAGTTGCAAGCGGATATAGAGCGACTAGCCCATCTTTCATACCCTAAAGCCGGTGAGGAGCTTATCAACGAAATGGCGGTGGAAGCTTTTATTCAGGCCATAGAGGACAGACAACTGCAAATGGCTGTAAGGATGGCTGAAAAGCGAACACTCCCCGAGGCATTGGCATTCGCTTTGTCAATGAAGGCTGCGGACCAAGCATACCAGGGAATACACCGTGTCAGGGAAATGTCCGTCGTGGAATGCTCATGCCAGAGAACAGCCGTCAAAGCTCGCGGAAGTCAAATCCGTTGCTGGAATTGCAACCAAACCGGACACCTACAACGGCAGTGCAGAAGTGCACCTAGACGAGGAAATTGTTCACATTGCGGAAGTAGGAGAAGCAGAGAGGAAGCATCCTGTCGGTCAGACTTCCCAAAACCAGCAGTCGGGAGATGCGTAAGGACCAACTTCGCGGGGCAGAAGTTGGTTACTGGAATCGAGGCCCCCAGGACCACCATTCAAGTTTCGCAAACCAAACGGGGTAACAAGAGCCTGACAGTGGAGGCACTAATCAACGAGAAGAAGTGCGTAGCTACCATCGACACAGGTGCCACTGCCTCCATTGTAAGAAGAGATATCGTCAAAAGCTCCTGGCTGCACAACACCAACAGCTACTGCCTGAAGACTGCAACAGGGGAAATGGCAAAGGTATTTGGAGAAGTTCGTCTTACGATTACTCTGGCAGGACTGACGTTCTCCCATGCGTTTCTGGTGGCAGATATATGCGACGAGTGCATCATCGGAGTAGACTTCATGAAAGCAAATGAAGTAATCTTGGACATCGGGATGCAAGTACTGAGGTATCGAAATGTGGAGATTCCGATGGTGTACGGAAATGAGAATGCCGTAACTCTCAGGACAGTCATCAGCAAAGACGAAGTTTTGCCGCCGTCTTCAGAGACAATCATTTGGACGAAGCTGGAAGGTGATCTTGGGAGCCACCGATTCTACATAGTAGAACCAGACCCAGAGAAGAATTCTCAAGATTACATCGTGGGAAAGACGTTAGTCGAACCAAAGAACACCATGGTTCCAGTGAGGGTTTTGAACGCAAGACCACACACTGTCAAACTAAGGCGAGGGGAGGTGACTGGAAAATGCACGCAGATTACCGCCGTCGCAACAATATCTGAACGTGATGCTCCAAAACCTCTCCCATCACCTTGGACAGCGGAAACGAGAGAGACGACTCTCCAGTCCAGTGAGCTGAATCAGGAGCAGCGAACTATGGCAGAGAATCTTATCAATGAGTACGCTGATGTATTTGCCTCACAAGACGGAGAATACGGCCGAACACACCTGGTACAACATCGAATAGACACTGGTGATACTAGACCAATTCGTCAGCCTGCTAGGCGCCTTCCATTGGCAAAGCAGACAGAAGTTGCAGAGATGGTGTCGGCAATGGAGAAAGAAGGTCTGATTGAAAGTTCCAAAAGTCCGTGGGCATCACCGGTTGTACTGGTTAAGAAGAAAGATGGCAGCACGCGGTTCTGCGTGGACTATCGGCAGCTCAATTACGTCACCAAGAAAGACAGCTACCCTCTGCCACGGATTGACGACACGCTAGACACACTATCAGGAGCCCGATGGTTTTCGACTCTCGACTTGAAGAGTGGCTACTGGCAGGTACAGATCCATCCAGAAGACCGGGAGAAAACCGCCTTCACCGCGGGAAATGGGCTATGGCAATTCACGGTAATGCCATTCGGGCTGTGCAATGCTCCGGCGACTTTCGAGCGATTGATGGAATGTGTCCTGCAAGGGTTAACATGGAAAACCTGTTTGGTATACTTGGATGATGTCATCGTCGTAGGAAAAACGTTTGCGCAACACCGAGACAATCTAAGGTATGTGTTTCAAAGGCTTCGAAGTGCCCACCTGAAGCTCAACCCCAAGAAGTGCGCCCTGTTTAGAGCGGAAGTCAAGTACCTGGGACACATAATTTCAGCGAAAGGAGTGAGAACCGATCCGGAGAAGGTCGAAGCGGTGAAAAACTGGCCAGTCCCCAAAGACAAACACCAACTAAGGAGCTTCCTGGGCCTAGCCACCTACTACAGACGGTTCGTGAAGGATTTTGCCGGGATCGCAAAGAACCTGCACCAGTTGACGGAAAAGGGAAAACAATTCAAATGGTCAATTGAGTGCGAGAAGAGCTTCAAGGCACTTAAACAACGGCTATGCGATGCCCCGATACTGGCTTACCCCACTCCCGGGGAAACGTTCGTTGTGGATGCAGATGCTAGTAATGTCGGGGTAGGAGCCGTACTCTCCCAGGTGCATGACGGCCAAGAGAAGGTGGTTGCGTACTTCAGCAAGGTGCTCTCTAAGCCAGAAAGGAACTACTGCGTGACAAGGCGGGAACTTCTAGCTTTGATCTTGGCTACGAAGCATTTTCACAAATACCTCTACGGGAGGAAGTTCGTTCTTCGCACAGACCATGCAGCCTTAAAATGGCTATTACAGTTCAAGAGTCCTGAGGGTCAGGTCGCAAGATGGATCGAAAGGCTGCAAATCTACGACTACGAAATACAGCATCGTAAAGGAAAACTCCACTCTAATGCGGATGCACTGTCCCGGAGACCATGCAGAACGGATTGTAAACATTGTGCGCGTCAGGAAGAACGGGAGCTGGTTTCCATCCAAAGAATGAGAGCCGAACCTATCGCCGGCTGGAGCGTAGATGAGATCCGGAACGCTCAGAAGGAAGACCCGGATATCGAGCCGATTCTGGCCTGGAAGGAGAACATGGAGAAACCGGATCATCAGGACATCTCTCACAGAAGCCCGACCTTAAAGGCATATTTTGCGCAGTGTGACTCCCTCCATGTCCAAGAAGGTGTTCTGAGAAGAAAATGGGAATCCTCCGACGGAAAGTCGTTTGTAATGCAGCTTGTCGTACCGCGGACGAGGGTCAAGGAGGTGTTACAGGAAATGCATGGCCGGCCGACCGGAGGCCACTTGGGAGTGAATAAGACGCTAGAAAAGGTACGAGCACGTTTTTATTGGTTAAAAGCGAAGGAAGATATCGAAGACTGGTGCAGAAAATGCGACGTGTGTGCAGCTAGCAAGGGTCCGAGAATCAAAACTAGAGGTAAGATGCACCAATACAACGTGGGAGCACCTTTCGAACGAATCGCCATCGACATCGCAGGGCCCTTTCCGGAAACCGACAATGGTAATCGGTATATACTCGTAGTGATGGACTACTTCAGTAAGTGGCCGGAAGCGTTTCCGATCCCTAACCAGGAAGCCAGAACCGTGGCGGAGCAGATCGTCTACAATTGGGTTAGCAGATTCAGTGTGCCCTTGGAATTGCATTCTGACCAAGGGCGGAACTTCGAGTCAAGAATCTTCCAAGAGATGTGTCAACTACTCGGAATCAAAAAGACAAGGACAACCCCGCTTCATCCACAGTCGGACGGTATGGTGGAGCGTTTCAATAGGACTTTGGACGAACATCTCTCGAAGGTCGTAGGTGACTACCAACGGGATTGGGACCGGCAGATTCCCTTGTTTTTGATGGCCTATAGAAGTGCCGTGCATAGCACTACTCGACATACGCCGTTCGAAATCTTATTTGGTGGAATAGCTCGTTTACCCAGTGAGGTGAAATTTGGATCTCCTACCAATGAGCCCAGAAATGAAGAAGAGTACGTGGCGGACCTTAGGGAAAGGCTTAGGGACATACACCAAAGGACCAGAAGCCAGATTAAGATGACGAGCGACCGCATGAAGACCAGGTATGATGCCAAGGCAACAACGTCAGGATTCCAGGAAGGAGATCTGGTGTGGCTGTATAATCCCCATCGCCAAAAGGGGAAGGTCCCTACAGAATAGTAACCCGCATCAACGATGTTGTCTACCGCATCCAGCGAGGACCGAGGGCCAAAATGAAAGTGGTTCATGTGGACCGACTGAGTCGATACAATGGCCGAAATGAGGATGCACTTGTTCGGGACGAACACGTCTAAGAGGGGGGCAGTGTAGCATAATAATAACTACGCTCCTATGTCTATGCAGCAAATTCCGAAGTGACTTTCCATTCTGGCAGAATTTTGGTTCGAACTGTCCTTTCATTCGAGGTTCGTGTCTGGGACGAAGTCTCCACAGCTCATGTCAACGAAAGAGACGAATAATATCAGGGATAAAAGGGAATTATAACTGCAAGAATTATTTCTCTTGTTCCAGTGGTCGAAGAATTTGCTAGAAGTTTCTGGCTATCAGAAACTTCTGCTATATAAGGACAGATGGCGATCAAAAAAGAGACAGTTGGTTTAGAACCGTGGCGAAGAGATTGGAAAAGTGATAATGGGCGAAGTTGTAATTTGGTGATAAATTGAAAGTTGAGAGTGAACAAGAAAAAGTAATTAGTTTGGATTTGTGAATTAAGTAATTGAAAGGAGATAAAGTGATTTGAGAGGAAAGAGACCTTGTAAGAAAAGAATTTGCGAAGAATAGTATAGTGTGAACCTGAATTGTTCTATAGACTAGAAAATAAAGAAATAATTTCACAGAATACTGTTTTATCTACTCGAGCCGTAGCTTGCATATTACAATAGTTTAACGTCGCCAAATAGTAACAAATTTAATCTTTTTAAGGTATAATCTTTTTAAAAGCATTATGTATATACATAATGTAAGAAGTGGTAAATTGCGGCGAGAATTGTAGTAAGGTTATTAGCCAATTAATATGCTTCTATTTCCAGGTAAATTTGCGTTGAATGAAATAAAAAAAAAGTAAAAATAATTATAAGATAATTAACAGAATGTAAACGTTGTTTTAGAATAAATAAATAAAAATGTCAAAAGTAACAGGAGAGGAAGGAGTTGGTTAAATCGCTTCAACATTCCTGATTCAATTTAAGCAATTACTTACTAAATACCACTTTTTATTCATTGCTTATTTACATATATCGTTTCATGAATTTTGAACCAAAAAAAAAGTGTGCAATATTCGGTAGCAGTAAGCGATTTCCATAGACCATATTAAGTGTAATCTCATATTAATAGTGCAGCATTTACAATTGGTTTCTGTAAATAAATATTTAATACGTATTTCAGAAAATTTAGAAAAATTAAAATGCATAGTACAAACGGGCTCCTAAGGTGGTTAGAGCTACATTAACCCTCATAATTATTTACCCACCCTCCGGCGCGACTATCCACCTTGTCGTGGTGTCGGAGCTTAAGTAGGTTATGCTAGGAATCACATCGAGCGTGCTTCCACTTCGAATAGGTTCCAGTGAAGGCCACCAACTCCTGTGGTTTTGTGAGCTCTCAGTGCCAGGGATGGAAGGTTGGGGCCTAAACCAACCCTAACGAATTCTCGTAAATGAATAGGCGAAGCCTACGTGTAATTAGCCTTACTCCGATACTCAGCGGCTCTGTAGGAGCATACTATCATTTCCGTTCGTATTCGTGGGAGCAACATTCCTCAAAAAAATATAAAACAACTCTAGAGATGAATTGTCGCTAGAGGCAACGGCAGAAACCATCAATGAAATTGCATCTGAGGCCGTCACGTTAGACGAGGAGATCTCGAAGGAGATGGAGGAGCATTTCCTTGCCGACCCCGAGGAGACAGTCCAAACTGACACCGCAAAAGAGGAGAACGCCAAGAAAAGAAGCCTCTCCGAAGGTATGTAGAGACTTAGACTGTATAAAAAAGCTGTACACCTGAAGCGCATCTAGAGGAGAAAGGCACCCTCTCACTCTCCGACTTGTTGAAAGAAAAATTCGCGTGGGCCGTAGACGCTACCAAGACCGCTGACGAGACCGAAGGCGGAAAATAAAAACAACGCAGCAGCTAGCAAGGGAGTCGTCGCTAAGATGAACCCCATCAAGAAAGCTGACAAGGTTGTTACACGCACAAAGACGCATGGAACCGAAACCAATAAAGCGGCTCCTAGCGGAATCAAGATGTGTAGCGCTGGTGAAAGCCGAAAGGCCACACCAAGGATCGAAGCCGCTAAGGCGAGTCCGGGGAAATAACCCTAAACCGCAGTCGCTAAGACGGGCAAGGGCAGAACACCAGCGCCATCGAAAACAAATAGGAAGGAGTTTGCTTCCAAAAGGGAACGATCCCAGGAAGAAATAAATAACTCATTTAAAAGGAAAAGTATCAGCACAGCGGTTTAGTTCAGCGGGGCTCCTTCGTAAGGAGCAGCTTGACTTGGTCCTAATCCAGGAACTATGGATACTCCATAATCGGGTGAAAGGATTGGGATCATACAACTATAATGTAGTGTACAAAGGTAGTGAAGGTGAGATCAGAACTTGTGTCGTCGCCAAGAAAAATTTTCACATACTAATGCTCTCCAAATATAGCTCGGGGGATCGAACGGTGGTGGAGGTAAAGGGGAAGGACAACACATACACGCTGGCGTCGTTATACCTACCATACGACGAAGGTACTGACATCGCCTCCGGAAAAGTTAAGGCATTGGTAGCAATGTCTCAACAAGGTAATAGGAACTTAAACTTGGGCTGTGATGCTAACGCCCATCATAATATTTGGGGTAGATCAGATACTAACAGTAGAGGCGAGATTTTGTTCAATTATATTCTAAGTACTAACTTAACTATATGTAATCGTGGCAATTCACCAACTTTTATTACAACCAATAGAAGGGAGGTTATTGATATAACACTCTTATCTGCAAATAGCACCGCAACACCACTGTTGGATACTCTTCGATTTGAATTTCGGCGCTCCGCGCAGAGCTAACTGGAAAAGATTCAACGAAGAGCTTAGGAGATCTCTTGGACCTTAGCCTGCGGAGATCCCCAGGTCCACGGAAGACATCGATAAGGTGGTAAATGATCTTACCAGTAAGCTCAACCGCTCTTTTGGAAAGGCCTGTCCTGTCAGATGCGCTGGCGGAAGAAATCACCCACCCTGGTGGAGTGGTCAACACATAAGAAAAACGTTAAGCTTCTCAAATGGGAAATAAGATTCGATAACATTTTATCAAAATCACATAATGCGTACTTAAAAGGAAAATCAGTGGATACTGCTCTTCACAAAGTAGTCTCTACCATAGAAAATACTCCTCAAGGGAAGGAATATATGATGGATGCATTTCTTGACACCGAAAATGCTTTTAATAATGTAAGTACCGAAGCTATAGTGTCTGCGCAGGGCCCAAATACACTCGGGTATATAAATAAGGACGGGGGGATCGATGAGATCAGCTCTCACAGCAGCTCTGGAAACAATACTGAATATTCTTCCACCGCAACCAAAACAGCACTAAGACTAAGGGAAGCCGGTTTATGGAAAGCTAAACGCTACGGACATGCCTCAATTCTAAGCCGATGGAATTCATTGAGACTCCAGACGGAAACGGACTACATCATCCCCATTCCAAACTGCAACAGAAAATTCTCTATTAGAATTCCTAGCAGGGAGGAATGGGATGAAGGAAGAGTCTATTTCCAGAATGAACTGGCCATCTTTACCGACGGATCTAAAATGATTGCCGGTACTGTGAGTCTCGAAATATACATCGCTCGTTTAGACTTAAGGATGGTTGCAGTGTCTTCCAAGCCGAAATCGCCGCAATAAAATAAGCTGTGGATATGATTATTGAGGAAGATATTACAGAGCAAATAATCAATCTCTATGTTGACAGCCAAGCAGCCATTAAGGCGTTAGAGTCAACATCACTAAGATCCAAGCTCGTAAAAATTTGTAAAAAACGGATGACCCTGTGACTCTGTGCTGGGTACCGGCCACATGGATATCTCCTGTAACGAAAAAGCGGACGAACTAGCCAGAGAAGGTTCACTCATAAGTCCTTCGCGGGCCCTTTCCGAGGCTAGTGTACCGCTCAGCACCCTATATAGGGAGATAGACATCGACATGCGCTACAGCCAAATCATTATGGCCAGTCGACAACAAAAAGAGATCTATCAATCTTATAGAACTAAGTCGAAGGGATATTCGTATAGCTGCTGGTGTCGTGACAGGGCACTGTGTGGTAAGTAATTACGCAGCAAGGATAGGGTTACCTCATAACGACTACTGTTGAACGTAGGGACGTAGAGGAAATAGAATCCGTTCATCATTTCCTGTGTGATTGTCCAGCTCTAGGCATCAAAAGCAGCCGTTCTTTTGAGCTAAGAAAACTCAGGAGATTCATATATTTATCTGGGTGGTATTTTACACAATGGACTCTTAATGGCTTAAGTGAGCTAATGAAAACCCTGTCAACAAGGGCACAGAGTTAATTAACCTAACAACTTAACCTATTTGCCCAAAAACTCATTCCTCGCTTTAGTGAAATTTCATATAGTAGGTAGCACTATTGTTTTCATTTTGCCTTTGCCTTCAGTTAAGGTTATTTAAGGCAACTTATGCATGAATGAGATTTATAATTTTCGTTTAGTATCCGTAGAGAAATCATTTAAATTCTCCGATTTTTAGGCAGGTGCTATTTTTTGAAATTTTCCTTCTTCAGACCTTAATAATTTGAAATGAAATAAGTGCTTTGATAAGCTATCAGCTATAAATAAAGTTAATTTAGAGATGGCGCGCATACCAATGGTATACAGCAGAGGGACGCATTTTGCGCGCATACATTGTCACAATTATTACTGATGACAAAATAATTACAGTTAGCCTATTCTACTGAATTAAAAAATACCGACTGATAGAATCGATTTGGTCGAAAAATCGTTTTCCACTAGTAGTCTAGGTAGCGATCATTATTTTCACTTAGCCATCGCTGATCTAAATTCACAGTCCATGTACCCAAGGCAGTCGCTATCAACAGTCACTATCATGGAGACCAATCGCTAAAGGAATTTAGAAGGGAATTTGTGTTAGTGAAGTTCAAAACTTCAGGTTAATCAGAAGAAATATCGACATATTTATTCTTTAACATAGTGCTGAAATTAAAACGAGGCCTTGTACACATAAAGCGTTTTCAAACGCGCTATTCTAAATATTTGGATGTTTGTCTAAAAAAAATTGATAAACGTGGTGATTACAACAAATTGTTTGTTACAGTTTATCAATCAACACATTTTAATTATGCATTAAGGAACGGCTGATGTTTCCAGACCATAAAGAAATTAAGCGGATTACTGAGCCGCATGTACTTGTGTTGTACTTTGACATTTTGGCCTGTCGCTTGATCAAATTACACACAAATATAACGCCAAGGCAAAAGATTGCCATACTCATTGATAGCCAAGTTGCTATCAAAGCCATAGCATCGGTCACTATATCTTCTAAACTTGTATTAGAATGCAGAAATGAGCTAGCCTCGCTAGATAGACAATTCAAAGTAACCATGATCTGGGTTCCAGGGCATAATAACGTTTGTGGAAACGAACTTGGTGATGAACTGGCCAGGTAAGCCCTCCACCAGTCAAGGCAGAAATCTCCTCAATCTTCTAAGATATAAAACAAAGTCGGGTTAGTTACACCATTTATAACTCAAGAACGGCTGGACCGATTTTTATGATCTTTGACTTGTTGGATGTGTCTTCGCCCCAGTTAGCAGGATAATTATTAAAACATCGGAAAAATTCAGGAAAAAAAAATGTATGAGAAAATTAACACAAACACGAGAACAAAGAGAGGCAGTACGTCAAACGGCTCAGTTCGCAATGAGAAATCGTCGAGCTTATCGCAAAGATCAACAACGTGCTAATCTTCGATGCGCAAGAAGAAATGCTTCAAGTGCTGATTTGAATCGAGTAGCATTTCAATACGAATTGGCCCAATGGAGGTTGTGTTGGACCATTGCGGTGCATTGAAGTTCGCTGGAGAAACGCCTGGATTGTGCTGTCTCAGTGGCAAGGTGAAATTGCCGTTATTGCCTCCGCCACCTGAGCCATTACATTTATGGCGAAATACCAGAGTGACGACATTTTCTATCGAACACTCAAAGATACAATGGATGTTTCCAATGACTGTTTTGGAGGTGCAATGATTCTACTGTCTGGCGATTTCCGCCAAACACTACCTTTCATTCCAAAATCGACCGTTGCCGATGAAATAAACGCTTGCCTCAAATCATCGACTCTGTGGCGCTATGTGAAGAGACTTCAGGTGACGACAAACATGCGAGTTCCATTTCTAAACGATCCATCTGCCGAAGATTTCTCCAAGCAGTTGCTGACTATCGGTAATGGCCGTATTCCTGTCGACAAATCGAACGGATTGATTTCCTTTCCGCCGAATTTTTGCAATTTCGTCTCAATGAAGGACGAGGTCTTCCACAAAGTGTTCCCGAACATTATTGCTATCCACAAAAATCACAGTTGAGTGAACGAGCAATTCTTGCGGCAAAGAACAAAGATGTGGAACACTTAAACTTCACAATTCAAAATCAAATCATTAGTCCACTGCATTCCTTCAAATCTATCTACTGTGTAACAAACGAAGACGAAGCAACCAACTATCCAACTGAATTTTTAAACTCATTGGATCTGCCTGTCTTGCCACCGCACAATTTATAACAGAAGGTTGGCTCGGTAGTCATCATGCTTCGAAATTTGAACCAACCAAAACTAGGTAAAGGAACGTGTTTGGTGGTGAGAAAACTCATGGACAATGTGATTCACGCGACGATACTCAAAGGAAAGTTCAAAGGTGAGAAAGTTCTCATTCCGAGAATTCCGATGATCCCAACCGTTATGCCATTCAAGTTTAAACGAATTCAATTTCCGATTCGTCTTGCATTCGCCATGATGATCAACAAGGTCAATCCTTGACTGTTTGTGGCCTGAATCTAGAAAATGAATGTTTCTCTCACGGTCAATTGTACGTAGCATGTTCACGTGTCAGCAAACCATCCGTTTTGTTCGTTCTCGAACCTGACAACAAAACGGAAAATGTCGTATATTACAAGGTGCTTCAATCGACGCGAGTCCAACCCATCCAGCAAATAGTTCAACAGAATGTAGTGCAACAATACTAAGCGAATCATTTCAATTCACTTCAATAAAGTAAATGCACGTGAATTACATTCATTTCAATGTAATTAAAATACATTTAATTTTGATTTTTGTACATTTTTGAACTTAATTCAGTCCTCGTCGCGCTCTAAGCTGAGTAAGACGTCCTTTCTCTTTCTCCTTTCAAATCGAAAAGAAAAGCAAAATTGCTAAGCGGGAACGTAGTCTAAGTGACGAAGATCTTAGATCTTCGGTGGCAAAAGTTAGAAAAAACAATTTTAATATGCCACCTCGAAGGCAAAATACCAGTAATAATTACTGGAGTGTTCTTCAGGGACTACCAGATTCAGATTGCGACGACAATGATATGTCTACGCCACAACAACCAAAAAAAGTGTTAACTCCGCCTATTAAACTATTACAAAAATCGAGTGAATACGTTCATAATCTTATGAAAACAATTAAAATTCAAGACTACTCTATAAAAAAATATCTATCGGGATTAAAATATTTTGTGAGTGCATTGAGTCATTCAATTCGGTGTGCGATGCTCTAAAGGAAAATAATTGTCAATATTTTACACACGATCTGAAGAGCGAAAGATCGTTTAAAGTTGTTCTCTTTGGTTTAGATGAACAGAATATTAATGTGCTCAAAAATGAACTTATAAATTTAGGGCTTAAATGCAAGGACATCAAAATGATAAAAAAATCTTATGAAAATTACAACGATATTTTTTATATAGTGTATTTAGTTAATGGATCTTTAAAAATCTCAGATCTTAGAAAAACATTCGCTCCATTTTCCGTACTCAAGTGAGATGGGAATATCAAAGAAGAATCAAGCACAGAATAACACAGTGTCACAATTGCCAAATGTATGGCCACGGTGAAAGAAATTGCAGAGTACAAACGTACTGCGCCAACTGCTCCGAAAATCATAAAACCAATGACTGTACATCCAACGGGCTATTCAAATGTGCAAACTCAGTCGTTCACAGACTTTCTTAGAGTACACACGTGTTTCGGCTTTTAATTTAAAATAATAGTGTTCTAAAGTACAAGGTTAGACAGTATTTCTCCAAGTGACGAGTTAGCCTAGTGGCAGTGGTAGTGAACCGTCGACACAAGGTCCTGGGTTCAATTCCCAGCCAGGAAAAATTTGAACTTTTTTTTTTTTTTAATAATTAAATAAAAGTGTGTAGACAAGAAGAATCAGGTGATGGATAGTGAGCGGTCCGCGCTCCCAATAGCGGGACCAGCTGGTGGGGTGACAGCATCATCCGATGCGGTGCAGGCAGGCCACTCAGCAACAGTGGCAACCGCAAGTAAAGGGAAAAGGAGAAGGAAGTTAAAACCTTCTCCCAACCTTGTAAAGCGTCCCTCCACATCAGCTCCAACTGAACAGCTGCCCGGTGGAGTGAGTGAAGGGGTGCCGAGCACAACAACAAGAGTAGCAGCAGAAAAAAAGCGACAGAGGTCCGATGACTCTGTCGAATTAGCGTACATCTCCGACGGTGGCGAAGGCCACTACGTTGGAGATGAGAAGAATAGCTTCGGGGTACTGGCGTCCTCCGAATCAGATGATGGAGATGAAGAAGTTCAAAGTCTGACTAGCAGCATCAGACAGCTAGAAGAGAGGGTGCTTGCCATCAAAGCCAAACAAATGGCGAGAAGAGCGAGGGAGCGGCAGCTAGAGCTCCAGCGCGCTCAACAACTACAGAAGCAGCCAGAAGGCCAGCTGCAACAACAACTAATGCAGCAGCAGCAAGAACAAGAGCAGCATAATAAGCAGCAACAACAACAGCAGCAGAAAACGCTGCAAAAACCGCTGCAGCAGCAGAAAAAGCAGCAACAACCGCAGCAGCAGCAGCAGCAGACACAACAGCAGCAGAAACAGCAGCAACAGCAGCAGCAGCAGAAACAACAGCAACCGCAGCAGAAGCAACAATAATCGAAGATGACGACAAAAGCGAGGGTACCGCCAATAAATACGTACAAGATTGAGCTTATGGACACCATTAAACTATGTAAGTCGGCCATAGGCAACAATTTTTCTATTAAACGTTTAAATGAAGACAGGCACGCTATCCACTGCAATACAGTGGAACAGTATAAAAAAATTAAAGATTTGTTAAAGGACACGACGACGGAGTTCTTCTCCTTCACCCCGAAGGGGGAAAAGCGGCAAACAATGCTGCTGAGGGGGATAGACCCGTCTACTGATCCGGAGACGATCCTTGCGCTGCTTAAAGAGAAAGAGTGCAACGAGCTCGAATTCGTAGGGGTCAAGCCATTCACCACAGCTAAGGCAAAAAGGGAGAAGCGGAAGCTGCCGTTCTTCCTAGTTCAGCTTTCACCCAATAGCAAGCTGGATGGTCTAAGGAGTATTAAAGTCCTAGACTACCAGGTTGTCGCCTGGGAAGAATTAAGAAGGAGCGAAAACATTTTACAATGTGTTCGCTGCCAAAGGTTCGGTCACGCCGCGTCGAACTGCGAAATGCAGCCTCGATGTGTCAAGTGTGGAAAGAACCACAAAGCAGAGGAATGCACTCTAGGTAAGGATGGAGTGGCAGATAAGAGCCAGCTCTCGTGTGCTTTATGCAGGAACTCGGGACACACCGCAAACTATCGGGGTTGTCCTAAGTTCCAGTATATTAAGAAAGTAAATCTGGTTCGTCAGGAGAAGGTTGTAGTGAAACGTCCACCTGCTCCAATTCAAACACAATCCGTGACTCCCCAAGTGACCTACGCCCAAATGGCGGCAGGTCGGGGAAACGCGGAACAGAAAAGACCGAAGGTTGCTACTCAGGCCCCAGCGCCTAGAGCACCGGAGGCTCAAACTGACTTGCTGGCCATCTTGCTCTCTATCCAAGGGCAGATGGAGCGGCTTCAACGTCAGGTACAGGAGCAGGCGAAGCGGGTGGACCAGATCTACGCACTTCTGCCGGGCTTAACGCACCTTCAGTCGTAATGGGTACGAACATGGAGGAGCAATCCTTGAAGATCCTTGCGGTGAATGTGAATTCACTGATTAGGATCGAGCGAAGAGCCGTATTGTTTAAGTTGCTTGAAGACCAAACCCCTGATGTGCTTATGGTAAGCGAAACAAAGCTATCCCAGAAGCACAAATTGGGGCACAATAAATACAATATTGTCAGAAGAGACCGACCCAACTCCACACAAGGAGGAGGTGTTGCGATCTTCATACGCAAACAACTGCAGTTTAAAGTTATGTACAGCGGTGAAGTGCGAAGGTTCCAGGAGCTGGAAGCGTGTATCGTGTGCATCCCTCTCCGTAGTGGAAAGAGGATGTACTTGGTCGCACTCTATGCACCTGAAGCTACTCAATCTACTTTATTTATTTCAGAGCTCGAGACACTTTTTCGATGCCTAAGGCTGGAGTCGGAGGAGAATTATTTCATCACGGCCGGAGAACTAAACGCCAAACATAGAGATTGGGGAAACAAGACACCTAATCCTAGAGGGAACCTACTATTCAATTGGTGGGGTCGGCACAGTGTCGAGTATAAACTCGATTTGAAAGCTACAGATAGTCCGTCGTTTCCTAGAAGCGGCTCCTATCTGGATCTTATGCTGTTCGACGTACGGTTACAACTGACCGACATGGACCGACAAACTATAAACTGTCTGCACACATTTGTGTATGACAGTGACCATTGCGGACTCAGTGCCGTAATAACGATTCCCAACGAAATTGCGGAGTTAGAGGAGTTTGTCCAAACGTACTCCTACAATTATAGTAGGACGCGTCGGTCTCGCTTCTCAAGAACCTTGACAAGAGCACTCTCCTCGAATCCGCTCTACCCACCGTCCAATAGGAATCTGTCAAACGAGGAGATTGACTGGTACGTGAAACAAATGGACGAGACAATTAAACGAACTATGGGCAATACGATACCTCGGTATCAACATACTGACAACGCAGACATATTCCGCAATGCAACAATTGACGCACTACACCAACACAAAAGTAGACTGCTGTCGAGACTAAAAACCTTGTACAGACAGTTTACTGACAGACAAAACTCGGAGGTTAGGACACTGAAGTCGTTGATTAAAAACCTCCAGAAGTTAATTAGAGAAAATTACAGACTTTCGGCAAATTTGCATTGGAACAACAAAATTCGGGCTGTAAAATCCAACAACCCGAGTATGTTCCCGCAAATAAATAAAATATTTCGGAGGAATAATCAAAACGACCTTCCCTGTCTTAAGATCCCCCGAACGAGGAACAATGGACGAATACTTATAACAGCAGGTATAGATCCAGATAACGCAGTAGAGGATGACAACTTCTTTGTGATCGAAGATCCGCAGGAGAATGTAGAGGCTATAGGAGCGACTTTCTAGGAAGTGTACAAGGTGAATGATACCATTTGCCCGAACCACGACCTGGAAAATCGCGTCCTTGTGCACAACTTCTACCTTCGAAAGATATAGAGCACTGGCGATCCGAGAACATAGGTTTTACCGAGTTCAATGACGATAACATGGCAAATAATGTCATCGCCGATGAAAGGGTACATCCCCCGTACATATCGAAGGTGGAGCTCCAAGCGATCTTCGACTCATTGAGGAGGAAGAAATCTGCGGGAATCGATGGAGTGTCGAACATTGTGCTTCGACATCTCCCTCTAGAAGCGGTGGACATTTACATGACTCTGTTTAACAATGCGCTGTATAATGCACATTATCCAGCGCATTGGAAAACAGCAGTGATACAACCCATCCCCAAACGGGGTAAGGACACTTCCAATCCGGCAAATCTCCGGTCGATAAGTCTCCTTCCGAACATCAGCAAGGTATTCGAGAAAGTGATCAATAGAGCCCTGCTTAAGTGGACTGAGAACAGTAATATAATTCCGGATAACCAATTCGGTTTTAAGGCGGGGCATGATACAATACATGCCGCGTCTAAACTGGTATCGGATATCCAATGGAACAAAAGCAAGAACCAATGCACGGGTGCCTGCCTGATTGACTTGGAGAAGGCCTTCGATACCGTATGGTTAGAGGGACTCTTCTACAAGCTGAGCAGGCTGGGCATAAGCAAACCACTGCTGTACATACTTCATAACATGCTCACCAGTAGGCAGTTCATCGTCAAAAATGGCAATGTGACTTCTACTGGAACATTTCTAATTAAAAATGGTCTGCAACAAGGTGCGGTTAATTCACCGATCCTTTTCAACATTTACACGAGCGATCTGATAGGATCACTACACCATGCCATAGCGTATGCAGACGACTTGATCGCGTACAGATCAGGACCAATAATCGAGGTCATTGCAATTCTCTTGCAACGTGACTTCGATAAGATTCAGCGATATTGCGATGACTGGAAGTTGAAGATCAACTTCCAGAAATCGGAAACCATTCTTTTTAGGACGCCGTTGTCTGGTGCCTCTAGGGATACCAGAAAGAATTGGCGAAAGTTCTCAGTAGTTGGACCGCATGGACAGCCACTTGCGAGTCGAAGTGTAGTCAGATACCTGGGGCTCTGGTTAGACCAATATCTATATTTTAACAAACATATAGATGCTGCTCTGGCCAGAGCCAAAGGTGCTTTTGCCCTTACAAAGAGACTTTTTTATAGCAAGCAACTCGATGCAAGGGTAAAGGTAATCTGCTACATGGCCCTCATTAGGCCCATGCTCGTATATGGATGTCCCGTGTGGTTCAACGTGGGAGCAAGCTTGTTGGAAAAGATTCGGGTGTTTGAGAGGGCTTGCCTTCGGACTTGCCTTCATTTATACAGAACACCAGAGTCCCAGTACATAAAATTCTATCCCAATGAGGTCCTATACAACAGGGCTAACCTAATAAGAGTGGATAATTTCGTTATCAAGCTGATTCGAAGGCACATTGCAAGAGCAATGAGCTCGACGAACAACCTGATCTCCGGGGCTTATTACCCCAATTACGAGTATCACGAGAGAGTGCGCCTTAACGGCTTTGTTCCCCCAGAGGCGTTCCTCCATTTTGATAAGGAGGGTCTGATCCAGGACAGATTGGCGGTGCCGCTAATCTTCCACATTGCTCGGACAGTTGTGGATAGGCGACTCAACTACGACAGAGACGTTGCACACGGCAGTGTGGTGCGTCTCCGGTTTAGTAGGGCGGTATCGGGTCGCGATGTTGAGGACGTACAACGTCAGTACGGTCGTTTCTGGTGGCTAGCCGAAAGAGAGGAAACTCCTTCGTCGTTTCCTCCTGATCCAGGGTAGCCTGTTGCATGTTTGAGGTTGGCTGTTTGTTGTCCATGGCCGACTTACATAGTTTAAGGTTTAGGTAGTTAAGGTATATTGTATATAGGTTTAAAAAAAAAAAAAAAAAAAAAAAAAAAAAAAAAAAAAAAAAAAAAAAAAACCAATCAGCACTTGGATAGAAAAAAAAAATAAAAACAGCACTTGATAAAAAAAAAAAAAAATTAAAAAAAAAAAAAAAAAGTACGTATATAATTACGTAAGCTAGAGTAAGATAAATTAAGGTAGAATAAGATATTTTAAGATTTATTTTAAGGTAGAGTTTAGTTAAGTTAAGTTTTATAAGTTTTTTTTGTGTAATTTTCTTAGTAACAATTAAAATTAAAAAATAAACAAGTAAATAAAAAGTTCGTTACGTCGAAAGACATAGTTTTAAGTATTAGGTTTAACTTAGAGCGCCCGCATAGGGCCAGTAAGTTAGAATAAGAATAGTTAAGTTAGTTAAGCTAGTTTTAAGCGTTTTGTCTAGCATGTAAGTTAATAAATGAATTAATAAAAATGCACCAAAAATGAAAAAAAATGAAAAAATCAAATGTGCAAACTGTAAGGGAAACCACAAGTCATCCGATGTTAATTGTTCGAGCAGAGCCAAATATCTTGAAATAAGAGAGAGCTCAAATATCAAAACAACTCATTTGGTCTCACAGCCTAAGCATCATAAGACCCGAAGTGCTCCAAACTACAAGAGGACAAGTGATTTCCCCTCTCTTCCATAAAACCACCGGCATGCAAACACTGCACCAAATTCTTCATCCGCTGCACAAGTGCAAGGGCAAACACCGACTTGGAAACCAAAAAACACAACTGCCAATCTGGCAACCCGAAGCGACCTCTTCACTCAAGAAGAGTTATGCTCACTCACGATGGATATGATATCTAAGTTAAGTGAATGTAGATCTAAGATTGAACAGTTTAATTGTATTGCACAGCTTGCAACAAAATATTTATTTAACAATGTCAAGTAATATAAACTCCCTTAAAATTGTGTGTTGGAATGCGAGAGGCATTTGAAACAAATGTTTAGAATTTTTCAATTTTCTTTGTGTTTGTAAAGTTGATATATGTCTTGTATGTGAAACTGGTCTTAATAGTAGTGTTCCATTCTCTCATAGAGATTATTATTGCCATAGATTAGATCGTAACGAAAGAAGAGGCGGGGCAGTTGCCATCGTTGTTAAAAAAACGATAGTGCACAATTTATTACCCCTTGTTCAAACGAACATTATTGAAACAATCGGTATTGAATTAACGTTAAATGATAATTCCAAATTCAAAATTTTTTCTGTATATTTTCCTGGCGGTAACGCAGATGTGCAAAAGATTAGTTGCTTTAAAAATGACTTAAGAAAATTAATTTCTAATGATGGTAAATTCTTAATTGGGGGAGATCTAAATTGTAGACATCGCATGTGGAGTTGCCAAAGGGCAAACAAATGGGGCAATATATTGGTAGATACTTATATGAGGTATCCTATAAGTATACTAAACCCTAACAGTCCAACGTCAACATTGGATTTAATATTAACCAACTCTTCTGAGATAGTGATGCAACCCATCGCTCTCAATGCATTGAGCTCGGATCACTTCCCTATTACATGTGATATCCTCCTCAGTAGTAGGAAAAGAAATGTGCAATACCTAGATTTTAAGAACGCCAATTGGGATAAGTTTAGATATAAAGTGAAACAACAACTACAACATTTTTCCTGTGATTTAGACTGTATTAATAACAACCAGCAGATTGATACTAACATCGATGCTTTTAGAAAGGTGATTTTGGATAGCGTTGATGAGGCGGTTCCGAAAAAATCGGTAGTCAACCGAGTAATAAAACTTCCACGCTTCATACTAAACCTAATAAAGTTAAGGAATAGATTCAGAAGACTATGGCAACGATTTAGACAGCGTCATCATTTTGTAGAAATGAAAAATTTAAACAAAGCAATAACTACTGAAATCTCTGTGTTCAGAAATAATATGTGGAATAAGAAATTAAGTTTCCTTGACCCAAATTCCAAACCCTTCTGGAATGTTGCTAAGGTGCTTGAGAATAAAAATAGTAGTATACCACATCTTGAAAGCCAAAATACCCTCATTGTTGCGGATAAAGATAAGGCTGAAATATTTGCAGATATTTTTTCTAAAAATTTTAACAACCCTTTGATTTCGGAACAAAACTCAGTCAGTTCCTTTGTTAATGACAACATCAATGCAATAAACAGTAGAACTGAAACTTTACCATAAAACGCCATAGTGTCAATAGAAGATATTGAGTTCATAGTCAACGATCTCCGAAACTGTAAGTCTCCAGGGCTCGACGATATAAAAAATATCGTTCTTAAACAACTGCCAACAATTGGTTTAAAATTTATTTGTTTTATTGTTAATTGTTGTTTAAAATTTCAATATTTCGCTATCAAATGGAAGACGGCTAAAATAATTCTCATTCGCAAGCTTGGAAAACCCCTAAATGACCCAAACAGTTATCGTCCAATAAGCTTACTAAGCAGCTTAAGTAAAATCTTGGAAAAAATCGTCAAATACAAGTTGCTAGATTTTTTTGCAACAAATGAAGTTATCCCAAAAGAACAATTCGGCTTCAAACAAAATCACGGCACATCACATCAAATATTACGTATCTACAAGCACGTGAAAGAAAATCTATCTTTAATGCAATCAACAGGTCTCGTTTTACTTGATGTTGAAAAAGCGTTCGATTCTTTGTGGCATAATGCACTTCTGCATAAACTTCAGAACTTTGGATGCCCACTCTATCTAATAAAAATTATACAAAGTTTTATATCCAACAGGACATTTGTAGTTCATTTAAACAAGTGCTATTCCTCTCTAAGGTCGATAACCTCAGGGGTTCCTCAAGGATCTGTTTTGGCACCGATGTTGTACATCTTGTATGTTGCTGATTTTCCAAATATCCCGAATTGTGAAGTAGCAATGTATGCTGATGATACTGCTATTTTCAGCTCAAACGTATCTGGTCAGATGATAGAGACTGTCTTGCAAAATGCACTTAATGTTGTTGCTGACTACTATAAAATATGGAAAATTAAAGTAAATGCTAATAAAACGCAAGCCATCTTTTTTACCAGGAAAAGAAAGGCTTCCTTTATGCCTTTGGGTCAGTTACAACTGAACAACTGTGATATCCCTTGGGTTAATTCTGTTAAGTATCTTGGTGTATACTTAGATAAGACACTAACCTTTGGTGAACACTTAAAAAATACGCTCCACAAAATTAGTCTAGCAACAAAAATGTTGTACCCTCTCATAAATCGTCGTTCACTACTAAGTAAAACTAATAAAATCACAATATTCAAAGTTATTTTTCAAGCAATTATTCTTTATGCATGTCCGGTTTGGGGAAGCTGTGCAAAAAAGGCACATCAAAAAACTCCAGATTGCACAAAACAAAACATTAAAAATGATGCTAAACCTCCCTTGGCTCCACTCGACGTTAACATTACACGAAAAAGCAGGAGTGTTACAGATGAAAAGGAAAATTGAAATACTTAATGAAAAATTCTTTACTAAATGTCAAAAATCAGAAAACATAATAATAAGAAATTTGTATTCACAGAACCAATAATGCAAGTAAATAGTATATAAATATCTCGTTCCTGTTAATTTATTTAATTCATAATTTATAATTTATGTTTACATTATTTAGTTTGTTTAATATTCATTTATTTATTTCTGTTAATTTATTATTCATTTTTGTTCCTGTTAATTTAATTAATTTCCAATTTGTTTAATATATTTATTTACGTATTTCTACTTATTTATTTATTTATTTTATCCTACTATTTATTAATTTATCTGTTGCTCTTAATTTATCTTATAACTAACCCATATATTAACTTCTTTAATTATTCACCTATTATTAAGTTTTTTTTTTTTATTTTTTTTTTTTTTTATCCAATTTTTAAGAAAAAAAAAATGGTTAAATGAAGGTTTTTTACATAGTTTTCCTTCCATTGTTTCACTCGAGAATAAAATAATTGTAAATTTAATTAGACAATTTTTTAGTAGTAAGATAAAAATATCATATCTCTGTGCAAGCTGTGTATAAATGAAATGTATGCCTTATACTATGTAAATAAAATATATATACTACTACTTTGAACTTAATTCATTTTGAGTATTCATTTTATCTTAATAAAAAATTGAGTTTGATTCAGTTAATAAGGTAATACAACATTTATTGTTTCTGAGGCGGTACGAAGTTCGCCGGATCAGCTAGTTATTATATAGGTATATTTTCAAGTTTTATTTAAATACAAAAAAAAAACTCCAGTATAAGGACGAACTGTTTAATTTTTGTAAAATGTATACTTACTCATTTTAATGTTAGAATTAGATTGGAATATGCTTTTAAAACAATAGTTTGAGTGTTTGACTACTTTAAAATTAAATTATGTGACAAATATAAGTGAAGTAAAATACATCTGAAAAAAAAACTATACTTCCATTTCTTTAGAACGCTGCGGGCATGGCTATTTTTATATATTATTATTACTATTCTTCAAGCTTCTTGTTTGATCTCAAAATACTTTTCGATTTGAAACCAAATTAACCCATTTATAAAATGCTTATTCGTACTTTGTTAAGTTTTTTTTAAATAAATAAAAATATTTCTTTGATATTTTAGGTTTTGTTAGCCGATTGATTTATCGGAAGTTAAACAAATAGTACTTATGCTTTATTATATATCTCCAAAATTATTCATAACTTTCGCTTTTGTAATCGCAAAGGGGAAGGATAACCCCTCTGTTTCCTTAGTTTTTTTTTTTTTGTTAACAAACTCTAACAGAAAGAAAAGCACCAGCTTGCATTTGATATATTGATTATTATATAACTGGCTTTTTTTACGGTACTATACATCGACCTGTAGACATCGCCGTAGACGTGGATCTAATAATGTTTGATTCTTCATCACTCTTAATGCTCGACATCATTTTTTGCAGCTCACCCCTTGATTGTAAAATTGTTCGTCTCAAGTGGTTCAAATCAGCAACATCTTCATCATCTGAGTCCTGACCGTCGTAGAAATGTTCGTATAAATAAGATTTTCAACATTTCATGCACTCTCAACCCATACTATAAAAAAAAGAGTACTCGTACGAATACTGACCGGTGTATTGGGCACAGACTGTGATAAACAATGAACAGATACAATTTTAGCAAAAAATAGCATTACACACTAAAAGGAACAACATTTGATAATATGTGAACGTGAATATTTTCGAAAAAAACCGTCAATAAATATAAATACATACATAACTCATATCCGGTCTTACGATCTGAGTAGTTGCATCCTGCTATTTTTACCAAAGATTTATTTGGCTAAAATAAAAAATAACCAGAAATGTACTTTAACAATTAAAGAGTTAAACTCAAAAATACTTACATTCTATACCTAGTCTAGCCATAAATACTGAAACACCATATATTATTCACTTGGGAGAGCAAGTGTCCTTATTTTTTTTAAAGTAATTTTTGAATTGGCTCCTGTACTTGTAATAATAATTCAGTTTAAGCTAACATTTAAAAGTGTCAACATGGAATGGGGAGATAAAGAAAATAGAATTGCAGTAATTGCGTTGCACAAATGTGGACTGGATGGGAAGTCAATTTTAAAAACCTTGCTGCCGCTACAAATTAGCCGTGTTTTTGTTTATCGAACCATTAAAAGATTCGCAGAAACCGAAGGAATTAATGACCGCCAAAGATCGGGGCGCCCGCGTTCAGTTCGAACAAAAAATGCTGTCAACGCGGTAAGTGCTCGAATTCGCCCGAATCCACTTCGGAAGCAGAAAGTGTTATCGCGTGAGATGGGTATTGCTTCCAGAACGATCTCAAGGATCATTAAAGATGACCTTGGACTTGTAGCGTACCGCAGATCTACAGGACATCTGCTTACAATGGCATTAAAAAAAATAGAGAGCAGGAATAAAAAAAAAACTCCTATGACGGTACGCGAGGAAAAAATGTTGAAACATTTTATTTACCGATGAGAACATTTTTACTGTTGAAGAAAAATTCAAGAAACAAAATGATAAAGTTTATGCGCATATCTCTAAAGAAACTTCCCAAAGATTCCCAGAGTTCAGAGGTCATCACCCGGCGTACGTAATGGTTTGGTGGGGTGTCTCTTATGATGGGGTTACTGCTCTGCATTTTTGCGAAAAGGCATCAAAACTTCGGCTAAAGTATACCAGAATACCGTTTTAGACACCATAGTAAAACCATTATACCATTCTCTTTTTGAAAATAAGCCGTGGTCATTTCAGCAGGACTCTGCCCCTGGTCACAAGGCCAGGATCACTCAAAGATGATTAGAAGAGAATGTACCCAACTTTTTTAAGGCCGAAGTTTGGCAATCATCTAGCCCAGATTTAAACCCCCTGGATTTTGAATTGTGGCTAAATTTGGAGGGTATGGCCTGCTGGCACACCACCATTAAGTCGCTGAAAGCATCCCTTGCGACAGCAGTGCAAAATTTTAAAACGGAAAGGGTTCGTGCCGCCATTGACCGTTGGCCAAATCGTTTAAGGGCATGTGTTAATGCCAAAGGCGATCATTTTGAATAAAAATTTATACGTTTTGTTTCTTATATTATATACAAAATATAATACAAACAAATTAAAAAATATTAATTTGTTTTAATTTTATTGCAATATAAAGTTGTTTCTGTTGGTTCCCAACAAATGCATATCACAACATCACTTCATTTCAACACAGTTTATCTTCAATTCAATTCAATTCAATTTATTTATCTTTAAGAAAACTTACAACATTATGTTTACATTGGTTTGTATCTGCAAAGCCTTATGGGCTTGTCTGCAGAAGATTAGCTACATAGGTGTTAATTTTTATTTTGAGTTCTACATAATATATTAAATTCAACTTTTATTATATGAACATTTTTTATTAAAAATTTTATATATTGAAATGGTTAGAGTTTAAATATAATTGTTTAAGTTTTTTTTAAAAAAAGGGTTTCAAAAAATTACGAAAATCTGTGGGTATTTCATTGAATATTGTTGGGACTGCAAAACCATACTTTCGCCGACCATATGCATTCCAGTATCTCGGAGTGGTGTATCTGTCTTGCTGTCTTCTTCTAGTATTAAATGTTTGTTGAGATGGAATTTTGTAAGTGCTGTCATCTTTGAATTGCGTTAAAATTTCTAATTTGTACAGTTGTTCTATAGTTAGAAGCATCATTGGGTTATCAACTTGATGTCCGGTTCTATGGATATGTTGGTGGAATTTTGATCGGTAGACAATTTTTTGTACACCAGCTTGCATCGCTAGAAGAGTTTGAAGCTGTGGTGCATTTCCCCAAGCTAGTATGCCATATGTCAAGTGAGATTCAACCAATCCAAAATAGGATTTTCGCAGAACGTCTGGTGTGCATCTGTAGCTCAGGTGGAATAAAGCGTCGGAAGAGAATTATTTCATCATGACCGGAGATCTTAATGCCAAACATAGAGATTGGGGAAATAACACACCAAATCCTAGAGGGAACCTACTATTCAATTGGTGGGGTCGGCACAGTGTCGAGTATAAACTCGATTTGAAAGCTACAGATAGTCCGTCGTTTCCTAGAAGCGGCTCCTATCTGGATCTTATGCTGTTCGACGTACGGTTACAACTGACCAACATGGACCGACAAACTATAAACTGCCTGCACACATTTGTGTATGACAGTGACCATTGCGGACTTAGCGCCGTAATAACGATTCCCAACGAAATTGCGGAGTTGGAGGAGTTTGTCCAAACGTACTCCTACAATTATAGTAGGACGCGTTGGACTCGCTTCTCAAGAACTTTGACAAGAGCACTCTCCTCGAATTCGCTCTACCCACCGTCCAATAGGAATCTGTCAAACGAGGAGATTGACTGGTACCTAAAACAAATGGACGAGACAATTAAACGAACTATGGACAATACGATACCTCGGTATCAACATACTGACAACGCAGACATATTCCGCAATGCAACAATTGACGCACTACACCAACACAAAAGTAGACTGCTGTCGAGACTAAAAACCTTGTACAGACAGTTTACTGACAGACAAAACTCGGAGGTTAGGACACTGAAGTCGTTGATTAAAAACCGCCAGAAGTTAATTAGAGAAAATTACAGACTCTCTGTAAATCTGCATTGGAACAACAAAATTCGGGCTGTAAAATCCAACAACCCGAGTATGTTCCCGCAAATAAATAAAATATTTCGGAGGAATAATCAAAACGACCTTCCGTGTCTTAAGATCCCGCGAACGACGAACAATGGACGAATACCTATAACAGCAGGTATAGATCCAGATAACGCAGTAGAGGATGACAACTTCTTTGTGATCGAAGATCCGCAGGAGAAGGTAGAGGCTATTGGAGCGACTTTCCAGGAAGTGTACAAGGTGAATGATACCATTTGCCCGAACCACGACCTGGAAAATCGCGTCCTTGTGCACAACTTCTATCTTCGAAATGATATAGAGCACTGGCGATCCGAGAACATAGGTTTTACCAATGACGATAACATGACAAACAATGTCATCGCCGATGAAAGGGTACATCCCCCGTATATATCGAAGGTAGAGCTCCAAGCAATCTTCGACTCATTAAGGAGGAAGAAATCTGCAGGAATCGATGGAGTATCGAACATTGTGCTTCGACATCTCCCTCTAGAAGCGGTGAACATTTACACCACTCTGTTTAACAATGCGCTGAATAATGCACATTATCCAGCGCATTGGAAAACAGCAGTGATACAACCCATCCCCAAAAGGGGTAAGGACACTTCCAATCCGGCAAATCTCCGGTCGATAAGTCTCCTTCCGAACATCAGCAAGGTATTCGAGAAAGTGATCAATAGAGCCCTGCTTAAGTGGACTGAGAACAGTAATATAATTCCGGATAACCAATTCGGTTTTAAGGCGGGGCATGATACAATACATGCCGCGTCTAAACTGGTATCGGATATCCAATGGAACAAAAGCAAGAAACAGTGCACGGGTGCTTGCCTGATTGACTTGGAGAAGGCCTTCGACACCGTATGGTTAGAGGGACTCTTCTACAAGCTAAGCAGGCTGGGCATAAGCAAACCACTGCTGTACATACTTCATGACATGTTCACCAGTAGACAGTTCATTGTTAAAAATGGCAATATGACTTCTGCTGGAACATTTCTAATTAAAAACGGTCTGCAACAAGGTGCGGTTAATTCGCCGATCCTTTTCAACATTTACACGAGCGATCTGATAGGATCACTTCACCATGCCATAGCGTACGCAGACGACTTGATCGCGTACAGATCAGGACCAAAAATCGAGGTCATTGCAATTCTCTTGCAACGTGACTTCGATAAGATTCAGCGATATTGCGATGACTGGAAGTTGAAGATCAACTTCCAGAAATCGGAAACCATTCTTTTTAGGACGCCGTTGTCTGGTGCCTCTAGGGATACCAGAAAGAATTGGCGAAAGTTCTCAATAGTTGGACCGCACGGACAGCCACTTGCGAGTCGAAGTGTAGTCAGATACCTGGGGCTCTGGTTAGACCAATATCTATATTTTAACAAACATATAGATGCTGCTCTGGCCAGAGCCAAAGGTGCTTTTGCCCTTACAAAGAGACTTTTTTATAGCAAGCAACTCGATGCAAGGGTAAAGGCAATCTGCTACATGGCCCTCATCCGGCCCATGCTCGTATATGGGTGTCCCATGTGGTTCAACGTGGGAGCAAGCTTGTTGGAAAAGATTCGGGTGTTTGAGAGGGCTAGTCTTCGGGCTTGCCTTCATTTATACAGAACACCGGAGTTCCAGTACATAAAATTCTATCCCAATGAGGTCCTATACAACAGGGCTAATCTAATAAGAGTGGATAATTTCGTTATCAAGCCGATTCGAAGGCACATTGCAAGAGCAATGAGCTCGACGAACAACCTGATCTCTGGGGCTTATTACCCCAATTATGAGTATCACGAGAGAGTGCGCCTTAACGGCTTTGTTCCCCCAGAGGCGTTCCTCTATTTTGATGAGAAAGGTCTGATCCAGGACAGATTGGCAGTGCCGCTAATCTTCCACGTTGCTCGGACAGTTGTGGATAGGCGACTCAACTACGACAGAGACGTTGCACACGGCAGTGTGGAGCGTCTCCGGTTTAGTAGGGCAGTATCGGGTCGCGATGTTGAGGACGTACAACGTCAGTACGGTCATTTCTGGTGGCTAGCCGAAAGAGAGGAAACTCCTTCGTCGTTTCTCCCTAATCCAGGGTAGCCTGTGTGAGATTTAAAGTTGGCTGTTCTTGTCCATGGCCGACTTACATAGTTTTAGGTTTAGGTATTTTATATATAGTGTATAGGTAAAAAAAAAAATAAAAAAAAATATAAGCACTTCGATGAAAAAAAAAAAAAAAAAAAAAAAAATATATATATGTATAAACAGCACTTGATAAAATAAAAAAAAAAAAAAAAAAAAAAAAAAATTAAAAAAAAAAAAAAAAAAAAAAAAAAAAAAAAAAAAAAAAAAAAAAGTACGTATATAATTACGTAAGGTAGAGTAAGATAAATTAAGGTAGAATAAGATAGTTTAAGATTTATTTTAAGGTAGTTTGTTAAGTTATATATATAAGAATAAAAAAAAAAAAAAAGAAGTTAATTTACTAAGTTTTTTGTATTTTTGTATAATAATTTTCTTAGTAAAAATTAAAATTAAATTATTAAAACATAAAGAACCAATTTTCAAGTTCGTTACGTCGAAAGACATAGTTTTAAGTGTTAGGTTTAGCTTAGAGCGCCCGCATAGGGCCAGTAAGTTAGAATAAGAATAGTTAAGTTAGTTAAGCTAGTTTTAAGCGTTTTTTGTCTAGCAATTAAGTTATAATGAATTTGAAAATAAAAATGCATTAAAATGAAATGAAATGATGGAATAAAGCGTATGCGGACTGACGAAGTTTTGTTGTTAGGGCCTGTATGTGATAGCTCCATTTCAAATTGTAATCCACGATCACCCCAAGGTACTTATACGTTGATACGTTTTCAATTATTGTTGAGCAGCTATCCTCCTTTTGAAGATGTAGATGACTAACTACTCTATGCAGACACTCCGCGGTATGCATTTTTAAAATAACTTTATACTTCATAATATGAGGCGGGCGAATATGCATAACCTTTGTTTTTTTGGCATTGATAATAAGCCCATTGTCATGACACCAAGCCATTATAGCGTCGAACTCACTTTGCATTATTTTTTCCGCTGCCTCAATGTTTTTGTTACTCACTACAATGGCCGTGTCATCCGCATATGCATTTCCCGTGCTTTGCTTTAAAACTAAAAGCAGGTCATTTATATAAATTATAAAAATAAGAGGGCCTAACCTTGATTCTTGTGGTATCCCATATTTAGCATCTATCTCCTCGCTCAAATACTCTTTGATTTTCACCTTATATTTTCTATCATTCAGATAACTTTCAAACCATGTCAATATGGATCCTCGTACACCAATTTTTTCTAGAGACTTTAATATTTTTTTATGACATAGTGTATCAAAGGCTTTTTTAAAGTCGATGAACAGAACAATAGAGTTGTGATTCTTGTCTAGGCTAGTATTTAATCTTTTATCTTGTCTAAATCCGAACTGATTGTTTTCCAAGAGCCTCTTAGCTACAACTTCTTCTAACACCTTATCTATAGCTGGGAGAATAGAAATTGGCCTATAGTTAGAAATCTAATTTTTCTTTCCATCCTTGTATATTGGGCGAACAATTGAGGTTTTGAGCAATTTTGGAACAATTGATTGTTCTAGGCTCATGTTGACTATTTTCGATATTATTGGAGCCAATACTCTGGAACTATTTTTGAGATCTTTGGGCCTTATGCCATCTCCTCCTGCTGATTTATTTTCTTTAAGCGAGTTGAGAATTTCTCTCGTGATGACCTCTGCCAGATACATTGAGCGCTGTACACCATTCGTTGGGCTAAGAAAGGATTTGTATTCGCATATGTGTATAGTGTTTTTAATTTCGGATGATAATTGATTCGCGAACTTATTTACAAGATTATCAAAGTGCATTTCGCTGGCGAAATTTTTGGCTAAGGCGTCATCTAGATCGGTGAACCTCCTTCCTAGTATAGTGTTGATGATTCTCCAGGTCTCTCTAGGATTTTTTCTTGCTTTTTGGAACTGATCTCTATAGTACCTCGATTTTGTGTTGTTAATTCTTCTGTTAAGATCGTTCCGAAATTGTTTTATTCTCTTTCGTAATCTTGGTTTCTTCTATTATTTTTGTACCTTCTGTATAAGCGATCTCTTTCAAGGCATGCATTTTTTATTTCAAGGGTCATCCAATTATGCTCGTTTTTCCTTATCTTTTTTTCTCTTATGACAGTTGATGAAGTCATTAAATTAGTAATGGTGCTCCTGAAGTTCTCGTAGAGTTCGTTTGCCTTAGTACTTTCATTTAGTCTTTCCCAATTAAATTGATAAATTTTTCGGGACAAAATGTGGCTACGAATATTTTCCTGTGTATCATTTTGAGTGAGGTCGATTTTAATGTTTGATAAAAGTGCACAGTATATTCCATAATGATCTGACACGCTAAGTTCAGCTACTGCAGATTTAATCTCCTTGTGTGTTGTACGGACCAAACAGTGATCAATGAGCGTTTTGCTGTTTTTTGCTACATCTACCCGTGTTACTGACAATACTGTGTTCACAAGTCCTCTCGATGATACCATAGAGAGATAATTGTTCACTGTAGGATGATAAGCATTATTTGTTTCTATGTTCATATCACCAATTATAATTAATGTTTTTTTCTTTTCCATTGTATCGATGTTTTCTGTAATGAAATGATTAGGATTTAATGTTGGCGGTCTGTATACTGCGAATAATGTTGCTTCAAGATTTCCCCGTTTGATATTTAGAACAATGCTTTGGTAGGATATGAATTCACCTGCAACTTTTTCTTAAGACATATCATCTTTCACAAATACTGTAACTCCTCCCCCCTTTGTTTTACATAGATTATAAGATTCAGTGTTAAACCCCTTTATTTTATATAAGTCATTTTGTTCTTTTTTTATATTTATTTCTGACAAGAAAATTACATCGATTGCTTTCAAAAATTCATTAATGCTCAGCATGAAATTATCCCAATTTTTCTGTATGAATCTTATATTTAAAAAAACCACGACAATCCATTTATTTTTTTTATGTAGTTATTCATGTCTTCTTGTGTTTCTAATTTTTTAAAATTGATTTTTAAATTTTCATTATTTTCATATTCCATCATGTGTAATATGATTTTTTGTCTTTAATGTACTTTGAGAAAAAAAGTCGACTACGCTATTTTTTCAACATCTATTATTGACTCTATTTCTACTACATTATCTCCATCATTTTTTCTTGCGAGAACTTTACTGTTCTTAAACGACACATACTTCCAGTTTACTGTCTTTGCTCTTGATTTGGCAAGCCACAACAGTTTTTTGAAGTGAGCGGTTAGTTGACTGTTTATATATATCAACTGTTTTGAATATATCGGGTTTTTCTCTTTGTTTGTTTTTTCAGAAATTTCATCAAACGTTATTGTTTTCCTTGTTTTTACTTTTTCAGTTAAATACTCTAGCTAATTAGAGTGAAATTTATGCTAAAACCTAATGGCCGACTTGAAGAAAGAGAAAGCATGCATGTAAAGCTCCAAGAAATTAAGACATGCATCTCTCTCTAACCTCATACTTATCATAGGGGGCTTTAATATGTAAATGTAGTAAAGGAGAAATATTTCACTCATTTAAAGGAGAAATTTTGATTATATATTTATGTAAAAGGGTCACCAACCCCATATAGAATGTAAAGAAAAGGAATGTGCATTAAAATTGTAACGTTTTAAAAGATTGAGTTTTTCTTTTTGAATTTTGATTTGCAACAAGGTAGTTAGTGCCATTCTAAAAAAAAAATTATTTTCGGCTTCAACTTAGCCCAAAACAGTTTCAGTATTTATGGGTAGACTAGGTATATCGGACGCTTTGCTGTAATGGTACAAGGTGTAAGATCAACAAAATTTTGACAATCAAAATGTTCATATATATTTGGATTACCCTAATATATTGTAATATGCAAGCTGCGGCTCGAGTAGATAAAACAGTATTCTGTGGAATTATTTCTTTATTTTCTAGTCTATAGAACAATTCAGGTTCACACTATACTATTCTTCGCAAATTCTTTTCTTACAAGGTCTCTTTCCTCTCAAATCACTTTATCTCCTTTCAATTACTTAATTCACAAATCCAAACTAATTACTTTTTCTTGTTCACTCTCAACTTTCAATTTATCACCAAATTACAACTTCGCCCATTATCACTTTTCCAATCTCTTCGCCACGGTTCTAAACCAACTGTCTCTTTTTTGATCGCCATCTGTCCTTATATAGCAGAAGTTTCTGATAGCCAGAAACTTCTAGCAAATTCTTCGACCACTGGAACAAGAGAAATAATTCTTGCAGTTATAATTCCCTTTTATCCCTGATATTATTCGTCTCTTTCGTTGACATGAGCTGTGGAGACTTCGTCCCAGACACGAACCTCGAATGAAAGGACAGTTCGAACCAAAATTCTGCCAGAATGGAAAGTCACTTCGGAATTTGCTGCATAGACATAGGAGCGTAGTTATTATTATGCTACACTGCCCCCCTCTTAGACGTGTTCGTCCCGAACAAGTGCATCCTCATTTCGGCCATTGTATCGACTCAGTCGGTCCACATGAACCACTTTCATTTTGGCCCTCGGTCCTCGCTGGATGCGGTAGACAACATCGTTGATGCGGGTTACTATTCTGTAGGGACCTTCCCAGTTCCGCTGTAATTTAGGTGATTTCCCCTTTTGGCGATGGGGATTATACAGCCACACCAGATCTCTTTCCTGGAATCCTGACGTTGTTGCATTGGCATCATACCTGGTCTTCATGCGGTCGCTCGTCATCTTAATCTGGCTTCTGGTCCTTTGGTGTATGTCCCTAAGCCTTTCCCTAAGGTAGGAGATCCAAATTTCACTTCACTGGGTAAACGAGCTATTCCACCAAATAAGATTTCGAACGGCGTATGTCGAGTAGTGCTATGCACGGCACTTCTATAGGCCATCAAAAACAAGGGAATCTGCCGGTCCCAATCCCGTTGGTAGTCACCTACGACCTTCGAGAGATGTTCGTCCAAAGTCCTATTGAAACGCTCCACCATACCGTCCGACTGTGGATGAAGCGGGGTTGTCCTTGTCTTTTTGATTCCGAGTAGTTGACACATCTCTTGGAAGATTCTTGACTCGAAGTTCCGCCCTTGGTCAGAATGCAATTCCAAGGGCACACCGAATCTGCTAACCCAATTGTAGACGATCTGCTCCGCCACGGTTCTGGCTTCCTGGTTAGGGATCGGAAACGCTTCCGGCCACTTACTAAAGTAGTCCATCACTACGAGTATATACCGATTACCATTGTCGGTTTCCGGAAAGGGCAATGCGATGTCAATGGCGATTCGTTCGAAAGGTGCTCCCACGTTGTATTGGTGCATCTTACCTCGAGTTTTGATTCTCGGACCCTTGCTAGCTGCACACACGTCGCATTTTCTGCACCAGTCTTCGATATCTTCCTTCGCTTTTAACCAATAAAAACGTTCTCGTACCTTTCCTAGCGTCTTATTCACTCCCAAGTGGCCTCCGGTCGCCCCGCCATGCATTTCTTGTAATACCTCCTTGACCCTCGTCCGCGGTACGACAAGCTGCATTACAAACGACTTTCCGTCGGAGGATTCCCATTTTCTTCTCAGAACACCTTCTTGGACATGGAGGGAGTCCCACTGCGCAAAATATGCCTTTAAGGTCGGGCTTCTGTGAGAGATGTCCTGATGATCCGGTTTCTCCATGTTCTCCTTCCAGGCCAGAATCGGCTCGATATCCGGGTCTTCCTTCTGAGCGTTTCGGATCTCATCTACGCTCCAGCCGGCGATAGGTTCGGCTCTCATTCTTTGGATGGAAACCAGCTCCCGTTCTTCCTGACGCGCACAATGTTTACAATCCGTTCTGCATGGTCTCCGGGACAGTGCATCCGCATTAGAGTGGAGTTTTCCTTTACGATGCTGTATTTCGTAGTCGTAGATTTGCAGCCTTTCGATCCATCTTGCGACCTGACCCTCAGGACTCTTGAACTGTAATAGCCATTTTAAGGCTGCATGGTCTGTGCGAAGAACGAACTTCCTCCCGTAGAGGTATTTGTGAAAATGCTTCGTAGCCAAGATCAAAGCTAGAAGTTCCCGCCTTGTCACGCAGTAGTTCCTTTCTGGCTTAGAGAGCACCTTGCTGAAGTACGCAACCACCTTCTCTTGGCCGTCATGCACCTGGGAGAGTACGGCTCCTACCCCGACATTACTAGCATCTGCATCCACAACGAACGTTTCCCCGGGAGTGGGGTAAGCTAGTATCGGGGCATCGCATAGCCGTTGTTTAAGTGCCTTGAAGCTCTCCTCGCACTCAATTGACCATTTGAATTGTTTTCCCTTTTCCGTCAACTGGTGCAGGTTCTTTGCGATCCCGGCAAAATCCTTCACAAACCGTCTGTAGTAGGTGGCTAGGCCCAGGAAGCTCCTTAGTTGGTGTTTGTCTTTGGGGACTGGCCAGTTTTTCACCGCTTCGACCTTCTCCGGATCGGTTCTCACTCCTTTCGCTGAAATTATGTGTCCCAGGTACTTGACTTCCGCTCTAAACAGGGCGCACTTCTTGGGGTTGAGCTTCAGGTGGGCACTTCGAAGCCTTTGAAACACATCCCTTAGATTGTCTCGGTGTTGCGCAAACGTTTTTCCTACGACGATGACATCATCCAAGTATACCAAACAGGTTTTCCATGTTAACCCTTGCAGGACACATTCCATCAATCGCTCGAAAGTCGCCGGAGCATTGCACAGCCCGAATGGCATTACCGTGAATTGCCATAGCCCATTTCCTGCGGTGAAGGCGGTTTTCTCCCGGTCTTATGGATGGATCTGTACCTGCCAGTAGCCACTCTTCAAGTCGAGAGTGGAAAACCATCGGGCTCCTGATAGTGTGTCTAGCGTGTCGTCAATCCGTGGCAGAAGGTAGCTGTCTTTCTTTGTGACGTTATTGAGCTGCCGATAGTCCACGCAGAACCGCGTGCTGCCATCTTTCTTCTTAACCAGTACAACCGGTGATGCCCACGGACTTTTGGAACTTTCAATCAGACCTTCTTTCTCCATTGCCGACACCATCTCTGCAACTTCTGTCTGCTTTGCCAATGGAAGGCGCCTAGCAGGCTGACGAATTGGTCTAGTATCACCAGTGTCTATTCGATGTTGTACCAGGTGTGTTCGGCCGTATTCTCCGTCCTGTGAGGCAAATACATCAGCGTACTCATTGATAAGATTCTCTGCCATAGTTCGCTGCTCCTGATTCAGCTCACTGGACTGGAGAATCGTCTCTCTCGTTTCCGCTGTCCTAGGTGATGGGAGAGGTTTTGGAGACGGCGGTAATCGGCGTGCATTTTCCAGTCACCTCCCCTCGCCTTAGTTTGACAGTGTGTGGTCTTGCGTTCAAAACCCTCACTGGAACCATGGTGTTCTTTGGTTCGACTAACGTCTTTCCCACGATGTAGTCTTGAGAATTCTTCTCTGGGTCTGGTTCTACTATGTAGAATCGGTGGCTCCCAAGATCACTTTCCAGCTTCGTCCAAATGATTGTCTCTGAAGACGGCGGCAAAACTTCGTCTTTGCTGATGACTGTCCTGAGAGTTACGGCATTCTCATTTCCGTACACCATCGGAATCTCCACATTTCGATACCTCAGTACTTGCATCCCGATGTCCAAGATTACTTCATTTGCTTTCATGAAGTCTACTCCGATGATGCACTCGTCGCATATATCTGCCACCAGAAACGCATGGGAGAACGTCAGTCCTGCCAGAGTAATCGTAAGACGAACTTCTCCAAATACCTTCGCCATTTCCCCTGTTGCAGTCTTCAGGCAGTAGCTGTTGGTGTTGTGCAGCCAGGAGCTTTTGACGATATCTCTTCTTACAATGGAGGCAGTGGCACCTGTGTCGATGGTGGCTACGCACTTCTTCTCGTTGATTAGTGCCTCCACTGTCAGGCTCTTGTTACCCCGTTTGGTTTGCGAAACTTGAATGGTGGTCCTGGGGGCCTCGATTCCAGTAACCAACTTCTGCCCCGCGAAGTTGGTCCTTACGCATTTCCCGACTGCTAGTTTTGGGAAGTCTGACTGACAGGATGGATGTTATCACCGCCAGATGCTTCCTCTCTGCTTCTCCTACTTCCGCAATGTGAACAATTTCCTCGTCTAGGTGCACTTCTGCACTGCCGTTGTAGGTGTCCGGTTTGGTTGCAATTCCAGCAACGGATTTGACTTCCGCGAGCTCTGTCTTCATCCATGACGGCTGTTCTCTGGCATGAGCATTCCACGACGGACATTTTCCTGACACGGTGTATTCCCTGGTATGCTTGGTCCGCAGCCTTCATTGACAAAGCGAATGCCAATGCCTCGGGGAGTGTTCGCTTTTCAGCCATCCTTACGGCCATTTGCAGTTGTCTGTCCTCTATGGCCTGAATAAAAGCTTCCACCGCCATTTCGTTGATAAGTTCCTCACCGGCTTTTGGATATGAAAGATGGGCTAGTCGCTCTATATCCGCTTGCAATTGTTGGAGCGTTTCCCCCCTTTTCTGGACTCGACTACGCAGCTGAACCCTGTACACCTGCTGCATGTGTTCATCCCCAAACCGCATCTCGATAGCCTGAACCAGAGAGTCGTAGTTCTGCTGTTTATCTTCCGGGATGGTCTGCAATAGCTCCGCAGCTGGACCCCTCAGTGCAAGCGTGAGTGCAATAGACTTCTCTTCATCGTCCCAGCTATTGGTCATTGCGGCCGCTTCGAATTGCCTCTTATAAATTGGCCATGATGTTTGACCATCGAAGATAGGAGGCTGCATCTCCTTTCTTCTCAGACCGTCAGTGGAATATTCCCGTGCTTTCTGTCTCTTCACGTTGCTGAGCTCCTTAGCAAGATTTTCGACTTGCTTTCCTACTATCTCGAATTGCGTATCCACGTTTCCAAACTGAGTCTCTATCTTCCCGAACTGAGTTTCATGTTTCTCAAAATTTTCATCGAATCTAGTTTCGACTTTTTCGAGTTGCGTCTCGACCTTCTCGATTTTCTCTTCGATCACTTCGAATTTGGATTCCAAGTTCTTGTTTTGCTCATCAAGTTTACTTTCCAGAGCATCTAGAAAATTCTTTTGTTCGTCCATTGCTTTCTTTTGTTCATCCAACTTAAGTTCTAGAGAATTCTTTTGTTCGTCCAGCTTAAGTTCTAGAGAATTCCTTTGGTCGCCCATTGCTTTCTTTTGTTCGTCCAGCTTAAGTTCTAGAGAATTCCTTTGATCTTCTATTGCTTTCTTTTGTTCGTCCATGACTAACTTAAGTTGCAGGAGCAGACTTGTTATACCCGGGTCGGCTGCTGTACTTGCTGGTTCCTCTTCCACGTCAAACTCTACGTCGTGCGGATTTTCACCTTCCTGCGTTACTGCTTCTTCCAGACGAATCAGTAGGGCATCTTTTCCCCCAGTTGTGTCGAGGTTCCGCTTACTGAGTTCTGCCTTTAGTTGAGTTATAGTTAGTTTTCCCAATTTGCGACCCATTTTGCGCAACTAATTAACTCAACACAGAAATCGTTTTTTTTTTTTTTTTTTTGTATTGTGCAATTTCACACCACGGAAATAGTTATTCACAGAATAAGTCTTATCCCGCTTCTGACACCAATGTAATATGCAAGCTGCGGCTCGAGTAGATAAAACAGTATTCTGTGAAATTATTTCTTTATTTTCTAGTCTATAGAACAATTCAGGTTCACACTATACTATTCTTCGCAAATTCTTTTCTTACAAGGTCTCTTTCCTCTCAAATCACTTTATCTCCTTTCAATTACTTAATTCACAAATCCAAACTAATTACTTTTTCTTGTTCACTCTCAACTTTCAATTTATCACCAAATTACAACTTCGCCCATTATCACTTTTCCAATCTCTTCGCCACGGTTCTAAACCAACTGTCTCTTTTTTGATCGCTATCTGTCCTTATATAGCAGAAGTTTCTGATAGCCAGAAACTTCTAGCAAATTCTTCGACCACTGGAACAAGAGAAATAATTCTTGCAGTTATAATTCCCTTTTATCCCTGATATTATTCGTCTCTTTCGTTGACATGAGCTGTGGAGACTTCGTCCCAGACACGAACCTCGAATGAAAGGACAGTTCGAACCAAAATTCTGCCAGAATGGAAAGTCACTTCGGAATTTGCTGCATAGACATAGGAGCGTAGTTATTATTATGCTACAATATATAGGTAATATAGAGCGTTTTCGGAAGTGTTAATCAACGAAAGGCAAAAAGTTGCGATAATTAAATTTGCGAATGTCATTTGATCCCGCTGATTGTTATCATAGTCAATAATTATTATTTGAAAGTGCATACTAATTTCACTGGAGAAAATAAATTGCTGGCAACAAAGTCAGTCACCGTCAAAAATATGACTTTTAAGTTTTTATGCGATTATTTATTTGTTTACCAAATGTCGCAACTGAAAGAGAAACTCTTATCCACTATTTATGCGCTTGACTAGCACTAGCTATAGAGACTAACACCGCGTCTCTAGTGGAAGAATATTGCTTAAAAGGCTGGCCAGATCGGAACAAAATAGAACCAGAACCTAGACAATACTAAAACGACCTTTTCAACTTTGTCAGTGAATAATAAGCTTCTTATGCATGGAAACCAGTTACTCATTCCAGTTAAATTCCGAGCAGACATTTTAGAACAAATACATGCTGGCCAGACAATCTGTTTGGTGGCCGGGATACACAAAAGATATAGAGAATTATATACAAAAATGTTCGATTTGCATCCAGCAAATTACTCGACGACATGAAAAGCTAATCAGCAGTTAAATACCAGAATGTCCGTCTCAAATAGCTAGTGTGGATCTATTTTATTATAGCTCGAAATGTTATTTACTAACTAGTGATTATTTTCTCCAGTACCCTGAGATAGCGCTTCTAGGGCAACAAACTACAAATTGCGTTATTAATCATATGAAATCTGTGTTTTCCAGGCATGGCATCCCAGATGTGATAACATCAGACAAATTCGCAAAGGATTGGGGATTCCATCACGAAACGAGTCGAAAAATTCGGAGGGACCCCAAGATCGCATGCACCCCCATACATATTCTACTGTTTATGCATTGTGGTTATAATATTGTAGCATAATAATAACTACGCCCCTAAAAATATGACGCAACAAATTCCGAAGTGACTTTCCATTCTGGCAGAATTTTGGTTCAAACTGTCCTTTCATTCGAGGTTCGTGTCTGGGACGAAGTCTCCACAGCTCATGTCAACGAAAGAGACGAATAATATCAGGGATAAAAGGGGATTATAACTGCAAGAATTATTTCTCTTGTTCCAGTGGTCGAAGAATTTGCTAGAAGTTTCTGGCTATCAGAAACTTCTGCTATATAAGGACAGATGGCGATCAAAAAAAGACACAGTTGGTTTAGAACCGTGGCGAAGAGATTGGAAAAGTGATAATGGGCGAAGTTGTAATTTGGTGATAAATTGAAAGTTGAGAGTGAACAAGAAAAAGTAATTAGTTTGGATTTGTGAATTAAGTAATTGAAAGGAGATAAAGTGATTTGAGAGGAAAGAGACCTTGTAAGAAAAGAATTTGCGAAGAATAGTATAGTGTGAACCTGAATTGTTCTATAGACTAGAAAATAAACAAATAATTTCACAGAATACTGTTTTATCTACTCGAGCCGTAGCTTGCATATTACAATATATATGTATGTAAAGGGTGGTTAAATTTTAAGGGCCGATGTTGAATGTGAACCACACCTAAACGTCAAGTTTTTTTCTGCATTTCATTTGACATTTCTCAATTTCAGACTAACTCAATTTGAACCATGGAAAGATACACAATCGAGCAACGCGTTAAAGTTATTCAGGCTTATTATGAAAATGGGCGTTCAAATCAAAATGCATATCGTGCATTTCGTGATTCTTTCGGTCAATTTAATCGTCCAAATGTGCGTACAGTCGGAAAAATCGTGCAAAAATTTGAACATTTATTTGAACATTTGAGAGTTTTAATTTTATAGAATTTTTCGGGATTTTGGCCTTTCAGGATTTTGAATTTTCAGAATTTTGGTTTTTCGGGATTTTGGATTTTGACCCCAACCCAATGAGATATACGTTTCAGTTGAAGTCAAACATTCAACAGATTTGCCGATAAGCCATTACCATCGTCGACAACAAATACAGCAGAGAAGTTAAACGGACAAAGTACAGAGACTAACACCGCGAGAAATCATGAGAATGTAGGTTCCAGCACTTCCCAAGCTAGTCCGGAGTGATATGTGACAACAACAAAATCGGGACGTGTGGTCAAGCTGCAATTGATATAGGGCGTATATCAATTGCAGCTTGACCACACGTCCCGATTTTGTTGTTGTCATATATCACTCCGGACTAGCTTGGGAAGTGCTGGAACCTACATTCTCATGATTTCTCGCGGTGTTAGTCTCTGTACTTTGTCCGTTTAACTTCTCTGCTGTATTTGTTGTCGACGATGGTAATGGCTTATCGGCAAATCTGTTGAATGTTTGACTTCAACTGAAACGTATATCTCATTGGGTTGGGGTCAAAATCCAAAATCCCGAAAAACCAAAATTCTGAAAATTCAAAATCCTGAAAGGCCAAAATCCCGAAAAATTCTATAAAATTAAAAGTATCTTTCTTTGCCTTTATTTATAAAAATTAATTACCGCTTTGAATTTAAATGGGTTACTGATATTTCAGTTGAATTATGTATATAGAAATCTATATGTGAACCCTCAAATTAATTATAATGTTAATATCTTAAGGAGGGAGATGCAGAGTATTGAATGTACATATATGTATGAGATCATCTTTTATGTACTAACACCGTAACTCTCTTTTCTTAAATTTGAATAACGTCTGTCTGCCTTTAGAACTCAACGGCCGTGTTTCATTGTCTCTTTATCGCGCAGTGCAAAATGAATTCATATCTCACGGAACAGTTCTCGTACGAGAAAGTATAGAAGTTTGTTGACATTCCATCGGTTTCTTGTTGCTTTTAACACGAAAACAACAGTTCCTCGGATATAAAGCCAAATAACTGTTAACGCTAGAAACATTCGATGGAATCTACGAGGAGAAGTCATAGGACTTTTATGACAGTCTTTAAGTGGATCATGCCTATTTTTGACAATTGCTTTCATTTGGCAACCAATGTGTTCCGCTTATTCCTCACGAGGTATTTCAAACGGAATACGCTGCGAATGTTCAAAATAAATTAAGAATCACGGAAGAAAATAAACAGAAAATTTCAAATAAGTAATAAAAACCTCAGATTTCCTTCAAGGAATATTCGGAATGAATAAAGAAAAGTACCACGAACGAAAAAAATTAGAAAATAATAAAACAAAATATTCATAATACGAACGCCAAACACTTTGCACTAAAATTATGCTGGTCTTAAAAGGCCCAAAGTCTTTTGAGCATTTTTTAAGCGTATCTACACTATAAAAAAAGTTGAATTTTAAAGTGGTCACGTAAAGTAAAATTTTGCAGAAAATAATAATTTTCACTAGACCGCAAATAAATAGGGTAAGTTCTAGTTTACCAGTGATTGAACTGTATCCTCTTTTGATTGTTCAACGGAGCCAGACATCTAGGTGCATTTGAGATGGGGAAGCAGACAAGCTAAGGCAATGATTACCACCTGACTTCTCAGTCATCAATACACTCAAATACAGTTGATCACCGAAATTGAACTAACTTTTTATTTGTGACAGGTTGCGTAAATTCTTTTAATTATTTTACTTTAGACAGCTGGCGAATTGCAAACGAGCGAATGGTTGCCAATTTTGACATGTTATACACAACAATTTCTGTTAGTGGTCGAATTGATTTTCAGTATTCGTATAACAAGAAAGGTGTACAATGGGAGTGAGTCAACAAATATTACAGAAAAACGTTTGCTACTTACATAATTGGTATTGAAAATATTTTGAGGCCTGACCGATCAATTCAAATAATTATATATTATATTCGTGGGCGTGACTCAGTGGTTAAATGCGCGTTCACTGAGCGAGAGTATCAAGATTCGAATCCAAGAAAAAAAAAAAAAAAATTACAAATATCCGAGAGTAAAACTGTGATGAGAAGCTTTTCTCAATCGAAAAATTGCCCTTCGGGCAACTGTAGGTCTATCTATTAAGTCGATCACTTGCGGAAGCTAAGTCAACTCTACTGTGAAGGCATAACACTGGCAGTAGGGTGGTTGTCTCTTTCTTTTTATTTTTCTTTATGAAGTCCTTTATACTTTCATTTTCTTTTTTCATTCATTCGTTTGTCGTCTAATACGTTGTTCGGAACCCTCAAGATCGAGAGAAATAAATATTTTATTATTACAGTCCAGTCGTTGTTTTAATTCGTAAAAATTCATTCTCCGATCGAACATTTGGTCCATCGACCCAGATAATGTATTAGAATTCGAATCGAGTTGTAATTGTTAATAATTATTTCGTTTTATTATCTTCGCATAATTAAATTCGGTGTTGCGCAGTGGAATTTACCACACACACACACATGCAATCACACATTGCAAAAGTGGACACACATAGGTTCCACAAGCTGCAAATAGTGTCGGTGGTGTATTGTTGTTTCGTCTACAATATATACTGCGTTCTCTTTTTGCACTGCAACTACGCAAAGACATTCTAGCTATCGCACTCTTACTCTCTCTCTCTCTCTCTCTCTCTATCTAAAATTGTTATGTCTATCGAAAAGCTCAAAACATCTCGTGCAGGAAAAAAAGGATGTATCACGAGAATCCAGACGAAAATTCAGGAAAAACAAGAATCGATTACCGCCACGGATCTAGATTGCCGTCTTCAACTACTGGAAGGATATTTCACGCAATATCTTGCAATATGATGACCTTCTCCCTGCGAACAGGGAAAAGGAAGACTACAGGGCAAGTGTTGAAAAGTTATATTGTTCCGTCAAATCACAAATTCTCGCACTTTCAGCAAAACCGAAAAGTATCTCGTCCAAACATGTTATTGCATACCCCGTTTCTGGAGATGATCTTCCAAAAATAAAGCCACAACAACATTCTCGGGCGAATATACGGAGTACAACACGTTCATCCAACAGTATACTGCAACGATCGACTCTAAAGCTATACCAACAATTAGGAAATTTCAATTGTTGGTGGATGAGTGTTTGAAAGGCGAGGCAAAATTAACCATCAAGTCGTTAGATGTTACTGAGGAGAATTATTCGAAGGCGTTGGAGTTGTTAAAAGGGCGCTATGACAACAAATGCATTGTCTTCCAGTCGCACATTCGGCGACCGTACCATCTTCCATCAGTTCCAAGGAATTCGGGAACTGAACTTCGTCGTTTCGTTGATGGAGTGGAGGGACATCTCGGTGCCTTAAGATCATTGGGTACAGATACTGATATCGTTAATGCACTCCTGCTTCATATAACATCACTCAAACTGGACATCGAAACGCATGCTAAGTGGGAGGACTCTTTGAACTTGGACAAATTGCCTACATACATTGCAACAAATTCATCAAGCTTTCTGTATATGAATGGTTGCGGACTGTCAAGAACAATGACTTCAATGAATTTTTTCAGTAATCCATCAGAACATTCGCAGTTTGAGAATGAATTTTGATGCATTTTCCACTCATCTTTCCTCTTTAGACCACTTACCAGATCTAATTTTTGTTTCTGAAATTTGGATTTTTAAAGACGAAATTTCTGATTTTAGTACTCCTAATTTTTTATTTGATGCAGGTGTTGGAGTATTTTTTCAAAGTGGCATAGTAGGTAAAAAAATCCAAAAATATAATTTACAAAGCGCTGACATAATTAGTTTTTCTTTTGAAATTTCTGGTATTTATTTGCGTTTATAGATTACACAAATGTTCAGTAAAATCCTTTATTGAAGAGTTTTCTGGGTTTGTGGAATTTCAAACTTGTAAAAATATAATTCTGCTTGGCGACTTTAATATAAATATTCTGTCTGACTCAAGAGATGTCGATCACTTCTTGACGACTCTATCTGCGCTCGGTTTTGAATCTTTGCTGGCCCAGCCCACTCGTTTAAACTCGTGTTTGGACCACATATTTGGGAGGGTTCATCGAAATAACAAAATGAAGTTCAAAACTGCGTCATTTGACCTGAATTTAACGGACCACTGCTTAACTTCTATTCAAATGGATAGTTACGTTCCGCGTACCAAACCAAATGAATGTGAAAGCTTTGCTAAAATCAATTACAATGTTCTCAGAAACCGTTTGAATTTTGAATTTTGGGAAGAAGTTTTTAACACAGCTGATCCTTCAATAGCCTTCGACATATTCTTAATGAAACTGCAGTCTCACATTATGAATAGCAAACAGACACAAAGTAACACAAACAACAAAAATAAATGTCTGAAGCCATGGATGACTCTCTCACTTCTGAACAAAATTGGAAAAAAAATAGACTCTGTCTTCGAGTTAGAAAACACCCAAATAATACTAGACTTAAACAATATTACGAAAAGTTAAATAAAGAGCTTAAATTGGAAGTCCCTTATTGCAGAGATAATTATTTTCGTAGTAAATTAACAGCAAGTCTTGGTAATTCCAAAAAAGAATGGCGTGTTGTTGATGAAATTCTTAATAGAAAATCTTCAGAGGTGGATATAGTTTTGAACGTCAACAACTCAACTATCTCTGACCCTTCGGAAATTGCTAATTTATTTAGCGATTTCTTTTGTAATATTAGTTCTTTTCATAACTCACCAAACAATAATTTCAATTGCATGAGTAATATTGATTTAGTAGATATGGAAAGTCAAACAGAGAGTTTTTCTGTGATCCATTCACTGCTCTGGAGATCCATAAAATAATTTACTCTCTTAAATCATCCAATTCTACTTCTTGTGATAAGATCTCAAGTTTTATGTTGAAAAAAATTTCGTTTCAAATCTCTGATGTTTTATGTTTTATTTTTAATAGTAGTGTTCAGTTAGAAAATTTTCCGCAATCTTTAAAAACGGAAATAGTAATGCCACTTCATAAAAAGGGCGACAATACTATTTTAAATAACTATCGTCCTATATCTTTGCTGTCGGTATTTTCAAAAAATATTTGAGAGAGGTATTAAATCTAGAATATTGTCATTCCTAGAAAGAACACTCTTTTTCAGTGATTGCCAATTCGGTTTTAGAAACGGAATGTCTACTGAAACTGCTACTGCTGAAACTAACTGGTGAATTATATCACAGTATTAATTCATCAGAGATTCCGGCTTCATTGTTTATAGATATCACTAAAGCTTTTGATATGGTGGATCACTCAATATTATTAAATAAACTTTTCCGTATGCTATACTTCTGACTGGTTTGTTTCATATTTAAAAAATCGCAGGCAAATGGTGAAGATCAAGAATATTTATAGCTCTCCGAAAAATATTTTGGTTGGTGTTCCACAAGGGTCAGTTTTAGGTCCTATTCTGTTCGTAATATATGTATGTAAATTCTTTGTTTATTCAACCTTTTAAAGGTAAAGTTACTGCCTTTGTTGATGATACTGCGCTTTCATACTCAAATAAAAGCTTGCTGAAATTTTTATCGGATGTAAACTATGACCTCGATTTACTGAGAAAATGGTTTTCCATCACAAGCTCACAATAAGCGATAAAACGAAATTTATGATATTCAATATCAACAGTAAAATTTGTGATGATTTGTCGTTATTCTATCACTCTCCGAGTTGCACACGCTTTCGCTTATTTAATAACGATGATAATAATTCCTCCTTTAACAATTTAACGTCTTGTTGCAGTACTTGTTTTAAAGTTGAGTGCGTTGACAATTTTAAATATTTAGGTATTGTCTTAGATAATAAGCTTAGTTGGTATAATCATACAAGTTATCTTAAACAATATCTTAACAAAGTGGTAAGACAGCTGTATCACCTAAGCCTCTATTGCCCACAATCAATTTTAAAACTTGTATATAATGGTCTATTAAAATCTAAATTGGAATATGGTATTCCTTGTTGGGGTGGTGCATTTTTTAAAAAAAAACTGAGCCTTTACTAATAAAACAAAAACATCCAATTCGAATCTTATGCCGAGTAAATCGCAGAACTCCAAGTTTTAATTTGTTCAGAAACCTTAAAACCCTTCCTCTAAGGCATCTCTACTGCTATAAAGTCCTTAAAAATATTTTTCCAAAATGCGGGTTTTTACTCAGTCAGAAATATCGAAAACTATAATTTGCGAGGAAATACTCGAAATTTTGTAACCGTTCCTGCAGTTCATAAAGTTCACTTTGGACGATTTTACTTTGCTACCGCACCCCGTTTGTTCAACATACTTCCAGATACTATGAGACGTGAAAGAGTGAAAAATGCATTTCTTAATGGTATTAAAAAATGGTTACTGTCTTTTGACTACTCAGCTATAAATAGTTTGTTTATTAATGAATTTTGTTCTTTGAATGTCTAACTATACTTTTATATTTTGGTCTTTTAAATTATTGTAACTTTTTGCTCCCTCATTGGAACTCCCCATCAACTATTTCAATATTTTAATTTTTTATAGACTGTTTGGTGCATTCAACTCTTGTCACTTGGGTAATAGATTGTACCTAACTATTTCATTTTAATTAAACAATGAATTTGTAAAATCATAGTTTTGTTAAACAGTATAAGTGAAATAAAGCATACATAAAGCAAAAAAAAAAAACTTCGAAACTAACTTGGACTTGATGATTTTGTCATCGATAACATCAAATCAACCTGAAGTTCACATCGACATCAGTGAATGGTGCATGCCTCCAGATATTTCGTTAGCCGACCCCAACTTTAATAGACCTCAACCCATTGACATGCTTATCGGAGCTGATATCTTTTTTGACCTGTTAGCCGATGGTCAGATAAATTTGGGAGAAGAATTCCCCTTACTTCAAAACACTTTGTTCGGTTGGATCGTCGTCGGCAAGTTTACTCCCAAAAGCGCCACCCGGCATGATTGCAATTTGATTGCACATGCGCACGAAAGCATAGACAGATCCAATGGAACTGCAGATATCGTACTCAACGATATGCTGCAAACGTTTTTTAAAATCGAAGATGTCCAATCAAATTCGCCAAATTGGACCGAGGAACAGATAGCATGTGAGAACTTGTTTTGCAAAACCACTCAGCAAAGATCGGATGGTAGACTAGAAGTACATTTACCATTTAAGGAGGCTTCTTAAGTCTGGAGAGGCGCTTGGAAAAACTTCCTGAAATAAGGGAGCAGTATATTTCATTCATGCGAGAATACGAGTCTCTGGAAGCTGTACCATCAAATCAGATTGAAAATATACGATACTATATACCTCATCAATTTGTTCTTGGTGTAGTTTGGGAGCCTTCAAAGGATGAACTCCAGTTTGTCAATCCATTAATATCGGTGCAGAATGCCAATGTCGTCACTAAAAGAACCGTTTTGGCAGACGTGGCACAGTTACATGACCCGTTGGGGTTAGTGAACCCAGTTATAGTATTGGGGAAGATATTTCTTCAACGATTGTGGATTCCCAAAATCGAATGGGATGAGGAGGTGGCCGATGACCTGAAAGAAGAGTGGACCAATTGTCGTTCAAAACTCGATGAACTTAAAAGGGTACATGTTCCAAGATACATATTTTCAAAGGATGTTGTTCGTTGCGAGTTGCATGGCTTCTAAGATGCCTCCCTTAAAGTCTTTGGCTGTTGCCTTTACGTCCGAATCGTGGATATGCTGGGGAATATAAGCGTTAATCTTTTAAGTGCGAAGTCCAAAGTTGCACCTGTGTCCGCTCAAAGTTTGCCCCGATTGGAACTATGTGCCTCATTACTTTTATCCAAACTGCTTCGTCGAGTTAGGGAATCCTTTGACGAGAAATTCGATCAAATCGTATTGTGGACAGATTCAGAAATTGTCCTCCATTGGCTTGCTGACCATCCTTCGTCGTGGAATACATCCGTTGCTAATAGAGTGTCCGCCATACAGGAACTAACTGCGGAATTGACATGGAGGCATGTCAATACGAAATCAAATCCAGCCGACATTGTATCGCGGGGATCATTGGTTGCAGAATTGATTGAATCCTGTTGGTTTAAATGCCCTGCTTTTCTCTATCGTCATGCTAGTGAGTGCCCACTTAAGGAGAAACAAGCGGTGGTCAATATCCCTGAACGGCGTAAGATAATAGCTGTATTTCTTGGGTTAGCACACAAAAATAATTTTGAATTTGACAATTTAATTAAAAATCATAAATTCATTACAAGCTATAGAAAATTTGTTCGGATCTTCGCCTACTGCGTTCGATTTTTTGAGAATTTAAGGAGAAAACGCCAAAACAAAAAACTGTTGCTAGGTGAATTGTCAGCGGGGGAGTACGAAGTTGCTTTGCTTAAAATAGTATTTTGTGTTCAGCAGATTTGTTTCGGAGACGAAATAGCAGACCTTCAATCAAAGAATCACAACGTTAGTTCGAAGAGTCCCATCAAGAAACTTAATCCATATCTTCACATCGCGTTGGTGGTCGGCTGTATCTTTCAGACTTACCATACGAGGCGAAGCTTCCAATTTTGCTGCCAAAGTCTCATCCATTTGTCAGAAGTTATCTTAATTTTTTACATCTAAAAAACCATCATGCAGGAGCTCAAGCGTTGGTGTCAATTTCCAGGCAAAAATTTTGGATCGTTGATGCACGAAACATGGCGACTAGTGTGGTGCATAATTGTTTGCAATGCTTTCGAATGCGGCCTAAGTTACAAGGACAAATTATGGGTAATCTACCGGCACCAAGGGTATGCAGTGGACGACCATTTCTAATTTCGGGTGTGGATTTCTGCGGCCCTTTCTTTACCTCAGCGAAGAGGCTTCTTGTCAGAACGTGTACTTCGAATTCGCTCACATTTGAAGAACTTTCAACTGTAGCAGCTGAAATAGAGACCATTCTTAATTCGTGGCCTCTTACTAAATTAACTTCGGATCCAAGTGATGAACAAGTGATAACTCCTGGGCATTTTTTAATTGGCGGCCCTCTCACTTCATTCGTAGAGCCATACGTCACCAATATATCCCGTCTTAATCGTTGGCAACAAATAAATGCTATTCGACTTCACTTCTGGAAGCGATGGTCTCATGAATATGTGACCCAACTTCAACATCGCTACAAGTGGAGTTCTAAATCAGGTGATGTCAGATGGTTCTTGTGTCCGATGATAATTTACCTCCTCAAAAATGGTTACTCGGTCGTATTGCTGAAACTATTCCCGGCAAGGACGGCCATGTTCGGGTCATACGTATCAAAACTAAAAATGGCATCATATCGAGAGCTGTACACAAGGTGGCACCACTACCATTTGAAGATGTATCTTAAAGAATATGGGATTCTTTCAGAGGCGGCGGCATGTTCAATATCATTGTCTCTATTCAATACAGTTGTCTCTATCTTTTTCTTTTTCTTTATGAAGTCCTTTATACTTCCATTTTCTTTTTTCATTCATTCGTTTGTCGTCTAATACGTTGTTCGGAACCCTCGAGATCGAGAGAAATAAATATTGTAGCATAATAATAACTAGGCTCCCTAAAAGTATGATGCAACAAATTCCGAAGTGTCTTTTCATTCTGGCAGAATTTTGGTCCGAACTGCCCTTTCATTCGAGGTTCGTGTCTGCGATGAAGTCTCCACAGCTCATGTCAACGAAAGAGACGGATAATATCACGGATAAGAGGGAATTATAACTGCAAGAATTATTACATCAGAATTTCCCTAGCTCCAGTGGTCGAAGAATTTGCTAGAAGTTTCTGGCTATCAGAAACTTTTGCTATATAAGGACAGATGGCGATTGAGAAGGTGCAGTAGTTGCTAAACTGTGGCGAAGAGATTAGAAAAGTGATAATGGGCGAAGTTGTAATTTTGTGATAAATTGAAAGTTGAGATTTAACAAGAAGAAGTAATTAGTTTGGATTTGTGAATTAAGTAATTGAAAGGAGATAAAGTGATTTTAGAGGACAGAGATATTGTAAGAAAAGAATTGCGAAGAATAGTATAGTGTGAACCTGAATTGTTCTATAGACTAGAAAATAAAGAAATAATTTTACAGAATATTGTTTTATCTACTCGAGCCGTAGCTCGCATATTACATTGGTGTCAGAAGCGGGATACAACTTATTCTGTGAATAACTATTTCCGTGGTGTGAAATTGCACAAGCACAACAAAAAGGAAAAAAAAAAAAAAAAAAAAAAACGATTTCTGTGTTGAGTTAATTAGTTGCGCAAAATGGGTCGCAAATTGGGAAAACTAATTATAACTCAACTAAAGGCAGAACTCAGTAAGGGGAACATCGACACAACTGGAGGAAAAGATGCCCTACTGATTCGTCTGGAAGAAGCAGTAACGCAGGAAGGTGAAAATCCGCACGACGTAGAGTTTGACGTGGAAGAGGAACCAGCAAGTACAGCAGCCGACCCGGGTATATCAAGTCTGCTCCTGCAACTTAAGTTAGTCATGGACGAACAAAAGAAAGCAATAGAAGATCAAAGGAATTCTCTAGAACTTAAGCTGGACGAACAAAAGAAAGCGATGGACGAACAAAAGAAAGCAATGGACGACCAGAGGAATTCTCTAGAACTTAAGCTGGACGAACAAAAGAAAGCAATGGACGAACAAAAGAATTCTCTAGAACTTAAGATGGACGAATAAAATAATTCTCTAGATGCTCTGGAAAGCTAACTTGATGAGCAAAACAAGAACTTGGAATCCAAATTCGAAGCGATCGAAGAGAAAATCGAGAAGGTCGAGACGCAACTCGAAAAAGTCGAAACTAGATTCGATGAAAACTTTGAGAAGCATGAAACTCAGTTCGGGAAGATAGAGACTCAGTTTGAAAAAGTAGAAAAGCAAGTCGAAAATCTTGCTAAGGAACTCAGCAACGTGAAGAGACAGAAAGCACGGGAATATTCCACTGACGGTTTGAGAAGAAAGGAGATGCAGCCTTCTATCTCCGATGGTCAAACGTCATGGCCAATTTATAAGAGGCAATTCGAAGCGGCCGCAATGACCAATAGCTGGGACGATGAAGAGAAGTCTATTGCACTCACGCTTGCACTGAGGGGTCCAGCTGCGGAGCTCTTGCAGACCATCCCGGAAGATAAACAGCAGAACTACGACTCTCTGGTTCAGACTATAGAGATGCGGTTTGGGGATGAACACATGCAGCAGGTGTACAGGGTTCAGCTGCGTAGTTGAGTCCAGAAAAGCGGGGAAACGCTCCAACAATTGCAAGCGGATATAGAGCGACTAGCCCATCTTTCATACCCTAAAGCCGGTGAGAAGCTTATCAACGAAATGGCGATGGAAGCTTTTATTCAGGCCATAGAGGACAGACAACTGCAAATGGCTGTAAGGATGGCTGGAAAGTGAACACTCCCCGAGGCATTGGCATTCGCTTTGTCAATGAAGGCTGAGGACCAAGCATACCAGGGAATACACCGTGTCAGGGAAATGTCCGTCGGGAATGCTCATGCCAGAGAACAGCCGCCATGGATGAAGACAGAGATCGCGGAAGTCAAATCCGTTGCTGGAATTGCAACCAAACCGGATACCTACAACGGCAGTGCAGAAGTGCACCTAGACGAGGAAATTGTAAACATTGCGGAAGTAGGAGAAGCAGAGAGGAAGCATCTGGCTGTCAGTCAGACTTCCCAAAACCAGCAGTCGGGAAATGCGTAAGGACCAGCTTCGCGGGGCAGAAGTTGGTTACTGGAATCGAGGCCCCCAGGACCACCATTCAAGTTTCGCAAAAAATCGGGGTAATAAGAGTCTGACAGAGGAGGCACTAATCAACAAGGAGAAGTGCGTAGCCACCATCGACACAGGTGCCACCGCCTCCATTGTAAGAAGAGATATCGTCAGAAGCTCATGGCTGCACAACACCAACAGCTACCGCCTGAAGACTGCAACAGGGGAAATGGCGAAGGTGTTTGGAGAAGTTCGTCTTACGATCACTCTGGCGGGACTGACGTTCTCCCATGCGTTTCTGGTGGCAGATATATGCGACGAGTGCATCATCGGAATAGACTTCATGAAAGCAAATGAAGTAATCTTGGACATCGGGATGCAAGTACTGAGGTATCGAAATGTGGAGATTCCGATGGTGTACGGAAACGAGAATGCCGTAACTCTCAGGACAGTCATCAGCAAAGACGAAGTTTTGCCGCCGTCTTCAGAGACAATCATTTGGACGAAGCTGGAAGGTGATCTTGGGAGCCACCGATACTACATAGTAGAACCAGATCCAGAAAAGAATTCTCAAGACTACATCGTGGGAAAAACGTTAGTCGAACCAAAGAACACCATGGTTCCAGTGAGGGTTTTGAACGCAAGGCCACACACTGTCGAAGGCGAGGGGAGGTGACTGGAAAATGCACGCCGATTACCGCCGTCTCCAAAACCTCTCCCATCACCTTGGACAGCGGAAACGAGAGAGACGATTCTCCAGTCCAGTGAGCTGAATCAGGAGGAGCGAACTATGGCAGAGAATCTGATCACAGGACGGAGAATACGGCCGAACACACCTGGTACAACATCGAATAGACACTGGTGATACTAGACCAATTCGTCAGCCTGCTAGGCGCCTTCCATTGGCAAAGCAGACAGAAGTTGCAGAGATGGTGTCGGCAATGGAGAAAGAAGGTCTGATTGAAAGTTCCAAAAGTACGTGGGCATCACCGGTTGTACTGGTTAAGAAGAAAGATGGCAGCACGCGGTTGTGCGTGGACTATCGGCAGCTCAATTACGTCACCAAGAAAGACAGCTATCCTCTGCCACGGATTGACGACACGCTGGACACACTATCAGGAGCCCGATGGTTTTCCACTCTCGACTTGAAGAGTGGCTACTGGCAGGTACAGATCCATCCAGAAGACCGGGAGAAAACTGCCTTCACCGCAGGAAATGGGCTATGGCAATTCACGGTAATGCCATTCGGGCTGCGCAATGCTCCGGCGACTTTCGAGCGATTGATGGAATGTGTCCTGCAAGGGTTAACATGGGAAACCTGTTTGGTATACTTGGATGATGTCATCGTCGTAGGGAAAACGTTTGCGCAACAGCGAGACAATCTAAGGGATGTGTTTCAAAGGCTTCGAAGTGCCCACCTGAAGCTCAACCCCAAGAAGTGCGCCCTGTTTAGAGCGGAAGTCAAGTACCTGGGACACATAACTTCAGCGAAAGGAGTGAGAACCGATCCAGAGAAGATCGAAGCGGTGAAAAACTGGCCAGTCCCCAAAGACAAACACCAACTAAGGAGCTTCCTGGGCCTAGCCACCTACTACAGACGGTTCGTGAAGGATTTTGCCGGGATCGGAAAGAGCCTGCACCAGTTGACGGAAAAGGGGAAACAATTCAAATGGTCAATTGAGTGCGAGAAGAGCTTCAAGGCACTTAAACAGCGGCTATGCGATGCCCCGATACTAGCTTACCCCACTCCCGGGGAAACGTTCATTGTGGATACAGATGCTAGTAATGTCGGGGTAGGATCCGTACTCTCCCAGGTGCATGATGGCCAAGAGAAGGTGGTTGCGTACTTCAGCAAGGTGCTCTCTAAGCCAGAAAGGAACTACTGCGTGACAAGGCGGGAACATCTAGCTTTGGTCTGGGCTACGAAGCATTTTCACAAATACCTTTATCTGAGAAAGTTCGTTCTTCGCACAGACCATGCAGCCTTAAAATGGCTATTACAGTTCAAGAGTCCTGAGGGTCAGGTCGCAAGATGGATCGAAAGGCTGCAAATCTACGACTAGGAAATACAGCATCGTAAAGGAAAACCCCATTCTAATGCGGATGCACTGTCCCGGAGACCATGCAGAACGGATTGTAAACATGGTGCGCGCCAGGAAGAACGGGAGCTGGTTTCCATAAAAAGAATGAGAGCCGAACCTATCGCCGGCTGGAGCGTAGATGAGATTCGGAACGCTCAGAAGGAAGACCCTATCGAGCCGATTCTGGCCCGGAAGGAGAACATGGAGAAACCGGATCATCAGAACATCTCTCACAGAAGCCCGACCTTAAAGGCATATTTTGCGCAGTGGGACTCCCTCCATGTCCAAGAAGGTGTTCTGAGAAGAAAATGGGAATCCTCTGACGGAAAGTCGTTTGTAATGCAGCTTGTCGCGAACGTTTTTACTGGTAAAAAGCGAAGGTAGATGTCGAAGACTGGTGCAGAAAATGCGACGTGTGTGCAGCTAGCAAGGGTCCGAGAATCAAAACTCGAGGTAAGATGCACCAATACAACGTGGGAGCACCTTTTGAACGAATCGCCATTGACATCGCAGGGCCCTTTCCGGAAACCGACAATGGTAATCGGTATATACTCGTAGTGATGGACCACTTCAGTAAGTGGCCGGAAGCGTTTCCGATCCCTAACCAGGAAGCCAGAACGGTGGCGGAGCAGATCGTCTACAATTGGGTGAGCAGATTCGGTGTGCCTTTGGAATTGCATTCTGTCCAAGGGCGGAACTTCGAGTCAAGAATCTTCCAAGAGATGTGTCAACTATTCGGAATCAAAAAGACAAGGACAACCCCGCTTCATCCACAGTCGGATGGTATGGTGGAGCGTTTCAATAGGACTTTGGACGAACATCTCTCGAAGGTGGTAGGTGACTACCAACGGGATTGGGACCGGCAGATTCCCTTGTTTCTAATGGCCTATAGAAGAACCGTGCATAGCACTACTCGACATACGCCGTTCGAAATCTTGTTTGGTGGAATAGCTCGGTTACCCAGTGAGGTGAAATTTGGATCTCCTACCAATGAGTCCAGAAATGAAGAAGAGTACGTGGCGGACCTTAGGGAAAGGCTTAGGGACATACACCAAAGAACCAGAAGAAAGATTAAGATGACGAGCAACCGCATGAAGACCAGGTATGATGCCAAGGCAACAACGTCAGGATTCCAGGAGGGAGATCTAGTGTGGCTGTATAATCCCCATCGCCAAAAGGGGAAATCACCTAAATTACAGCGGAACTGGGAAGGTCCCCACAGAATAATAACCCGCATCAACGATGTTGTCTACCGCATCCAGCGAGGACCAAGGGCCAAAATGAAAGTGGTTCATGTGGACCGACTGAGTCGATACAATGGCCGAAATGAGGATGCACTTGTTGGGGATGAACACGTCTAAGAGGGGGGCAGTGTAACATAATGTAGCATAATGCAACAAATTCCGAAGTGTCTTTTCATTCTGGCATAATTTTGTTCCGAAGTGTCTTTTCATTCGAGGTTCGTGTCTGCAATTAGTCTCCACAGTTCGGATAATATCACGGATAAGAGAGAACAAGAGATTATTGGCTGCAGCTGTCATCCTCGAATTATTACATCAGAATTTTCTTGTTCCAGTGGTCGAAGAATTTGCTAGAAGTTTCTGGCTATTAGAAATGCGGCTATTTAAGGACAGATGGCGATCGAGACAGAGCAGTTGGTTGTGAACCACACGAAGAGATTGGAAAAGTGATAATGGGCGAAGTTGTGATTTTGTGATAAAATGAAAGTTGAGAGTTAACAAGAAGAAGTAATTAGTTTGGATTTGTGAATTAAGTAATTGAAAGGAGATAAAGTGATTTGAGAAGAAAGAGACCTTGTAAGGAAGGAGTTTGCGAAAAATAGTATAGTGTGAACTTGAATTGTTCTATAGACTAGAAAATAAAGAAATAATTTCACAGAATATCGTTTTATTTACTCGAGCCGTAGCTCGCATATTACAATATTAACCACGTAAACAATTTAGCACCCGTGAACCTAATGGGTGTTTCTATTCTGTTTGCTCAAGTATAGAAAGCTGCGAATGGCTAAATAAGGAACCGAATACGTACCATATGTCACAGTATACAGTTGAAGGGTTTGTACCCAAAATAAATTGAAATCGGCGAAGAGATGGGTCCATCAGGGTATGCCGATACATCTTTACGATGTCTGCAGTAACCGCGTACCGATACAAACGAAAACAAACAAGTATATTGAAAAGGTCGTTCTGGATTATTGGACCAATCATTAAAATTACATACGTACGGATAACAACCGAGCGACGAAAACAACTCTTAATTTTGTTGAAGTGCTGTTCGGCCAATTTCTCACTGATGGGGCATATAATAAGGGGGTTGGTCTAAATTGGGTTCCTTCAGCAGATTAATTTGACCTAACGATTCGTATTCCTTTAAAAAGGCTACATACAGAGACTTTAGCGATTCGTTTTTGGAAAACCTACGTTCAAGTGATAAGACTTTGATTTTTTTTTTAATTTTTCAATTTCTAGCTCACGTTCGATTGAATGGACTTTTGTGACATACCTGGGTTGGAAGATTATACTTATCTTCCAAAATGGACTTCGACCCTTAACGTTGTGTGTTTGCTTCTTGGTTGGTGTCTTCTTCGTCCTCTTTGTCTCCGTGTTCCTTGGTGCGGTTTCACTGCACTTTGCCCTTGCGCTACCGAACCGAAACCTATCTCGCGACATTTAAAGTTTTTTTTTAAATTTTTTCATTTGCACTAAATTGTCTATTGCACAACTCTGATACCCTTTATAGCTGAATCAAATTTATTGTTTTCTACAGTTTTCTACCAGGGTTCTTTCCTAACACATTTGGGCGCAAAAAGGAACGATTGAAGCGTTTTTCAAACAGTCAACCGAGAATCTCTACTTCCTGAGTCGTAGTTTGATTCGGGTTGGTACTTACTTTCGACCGGATGAAGACAAAAATTTCTGGTCAGCGAAAGAGACTATCGAGCAAATAGCGCAAATAAAACGACGAGGTCTTACCACCGATGTGGTTGTTGCGGGCGTTTTCTTTTGCGGAAAGGGGAAGAGACAGAGAGAAAGACAGATGGGTGTAGTTGGTTTGAAACTCAGGTGGTAGTTAAGTTTCAGTGAACTCCAAGGGTGGCTGCCCAGATAACTGGGGAGTATTTTTTTGTTTTCGCTGTTATTGTCACAGTATTTTTTTTTGTCCTCCTGATGCCACCATCACGATCAAGTTGCATTTTAGCCATACGAACACTGTTCGATCGGAGAATGAATTTTTACGAATTAAAACATCGACTGGACTGTAATTATAAAATATTGTAATATGCGAGCTACGGCTAGAGTAGATAAAACAATATTCTGTGAAATTATTTCTTTATTTTCTAGTCTATAGAACAATTCAGGTTCACATTATACTATTCTTCGCAATTCTTTTCTTACAAGGTCTCTGTCCTCTCAAATCACTTTATCTCCTTTCAATTACTTAATTTACAAATCCAAACTAATTACTTCTTCTTGTTAAATCTCAACTTTCAACAAGAGAACAAGAGAAATTCTGATGTAATAATTCTTGCAGTTAAAATTCCCTCTTATCCGTGATATTATCCGTCTCTTTCGTTGACATGAGCTGTGGAGACTTCATCGCAGACACGAACCTCGAATGAAAGGACAGTTCGGACCAAAATTCTGCCAGAATGAAAAGACACTTCCGAATTTGTTGTATCATACTTTTAGGGAGCGTAGTTATTATTATGCTACACTGCCCCCCTCTTAGACGTGTTCATCCCCAACAAGTGCATCTTCATTTCGGCCATTGTATCGACTCAGTCGGTCCACATGAACCACTTTCATTTTGGCCCTTGGTCCTCGCTGGATGCGGTAGACAACATCGTTGATGCGGGTTATTATTCTGTAGGGACCTTAACAGTTCTGCTACAACTTAGCTGATTTCCCCTTTTGGCGATGGGGATTATACAGCCACAGTAGATCTCCCTCCTGGAATCCTGACGTTGTTGCCTTGGCATCATACCTGGTCTTCATGCGGTTGTTCGTCATCTTAATCTGGCTTCTGGTTCTTTGGTGTGTGTCCCTAAGCCTTTCCCTAAGGTCCGCCACGTACTCTTCTTCATTTCTGGACTCATTGGTAGGAGATCCAAATTTCACCTCACTGGGTAACCGAGCTATTCCACCAAACAAGATTTCGAACGGCGTATGTCGAGTAGTGCTATGCACGGTACTTCTATAGGCCATCAGAAACAAGGGAATATGCCGGTCCCAATCCCGTTGGTAGTCACCTACCACCTTCGAGAGATGTTCGTCCAAAGTCCTATTGAAACGCTCCACCATACCATCCGACTGTGGATGAAGCGGGGTTGTCCTTGTCTTTTTGATTCCGAATAGTTGACACATCTCTTGGAAGATTCTTGACTCGAAGTTCCGCCCTTGGACAGAATGCAATTCCAAAGGCACACCGAATCTGCTCACCCAATTGTAGACGATCTGCTCCGCCACCGTTCTGGCTTCCTGGTTAGGGATCGGAAACGCTTCCGGCCACTTACTGAAGTAGTCCATCACCGTATATACCGATTACCATTGTCGGTTTCCGGAAAGGGCCCTGCGATGTCAATGGCGATTCGTTCAAAAGGTGCTCCCACGTTGTATTGGTGCATCTTACCTCGAGTTTTGATTCTCGGACCCTTGCTAGCTGCACACACGTCGCATTTTCTGCACCAGTCTTCGACATCTACCTTCGCTTTCTACCAGTAAAAACGTTCGCGACAAGCTGCATTACAAACGACTTTCCGTCAGAGGATTCCCATTTTCTTCACAGAACACCTTCTTGGACATGGAGGGAGTCCCACTGCGCAAAATATGCCTTTAAGGTCGGGCTTCTGTGAGAGATGTTCTGATGATCCGGTTTCTCCATGTTCTCCTTCCAGGCCAGAATCGGCTCGATATCCCGGTCTTCCTTCTGAGCGTTCCGAATCTCATCTACGCTCCAGCCGGCGATAGGTTCGGCTCTCATTCTTTGGATGGAAACCAGCTCCCGTTCTTCCTGGCGCGCACCATGTTTACAATCCGTTCTGCATGGTCTCCGGGACAGTGCATCCGCATTAGAATGGGGTTTTCCTTTACGATGCTGTATTTCCTAGTCGTAGATTTGCAGCCTTTCGATCCATCTTGCGACCTGACCCTTAGGACTCTTGAACTGTAATAGCCATTTTAAGGCTGCATGGTCTGTGCGAAGAACGAACTTTCTCCCATGAAGGTATTTGTGAAAATGCTTCGTAGCCAAGATCAAAGCTAGAAGTTCCCGCCTTGTCACGCAGTAGTTCCTTTCTGGCTTAGAGAGCACCTTGCTGAAGTACACAACCACCTTCTCTTGGCCATCATGCACCTGGGAGAGTACGGCTCCTACCCCGACATTACTAGCATCTGTATCCACAATGAACGTTTCCCCGGGAGTGGGGTAAGCTAGTATCGGGGCATCGCATAGCCGTTGTTTAAGTGCCTTGAAGCTCTCCTCGCACTCAATTGACCATTTGAATTGTTTCCCCTTTTCCGTCAACTGGTGCAGGCTTTTTGCGATCCCGGCAAAATCCTTCACGAACCGTCTGTAGTAGGTGGCTAGGCCCAGGAAGCTCCTTAGTTGGTGTTTGTCTTTGGGGACTGGCCAGTTTTTCACCACTTCGACCTTCTCTGGATCGGTTCTCACTCCTTTCGCTGAAGTTATGTGTCCCAGGTACTTGACTTCCGCTCTAAACAGGGCGCACTTCTTGGGGTTGAGCTTCAGGTGGGCACTTCGAAGCCTTTGAAACACATCCCTTAGATTGTCTCGCTGTTGCGCAAACGTTTTTCCTACGACGATAACATCATCCAAGTATTCCAAACAGGTTTTCCATGTTAACCCTTGCAGGACACATTCCATCAATAGCTCGAAAGTCGCCGGAGCATTGCGCAGCCCGAATGGCATTACCGTGAATTGCCATAGCCCATTTCCTGCGGTGAAGGCAGTTTTCTCCCGGTCTTCTGGATGGATCTGTACCTGCCAGTAGCCACTCTTCAAGTCGAGAGTGGAAAACCATCGGGCTCCTGATAGTGTGTCCAGCGTGTCGTCAATCCGCGGTAGAGGATAGCTGTCTTTCTTGGTGACGTAATTGAGCTGCCGATAGTCCACGCAGAACCGCGTGCTGCAATCTTTCTTCTTAACCAGTACAACCGGTGATGCCCACGTACTTTTGGAACTTTCAATCAGACCTTCTTTCTCCATTGCCGACACTATCTCTGCAATTTCTGTCTGCTTTGCCAATGGAAGGCGCCTAGCAGGCTGACGAATTGGTCTAGTATCACCAGTGTCTATTCGATGTTGTACCAGGTGTGTTCGGCCGTATTCTCCGTCCTGTGAGGCAGATTGTCTGCCATAGTTCGCTCCTCCTGATTCAGCTCACTGCACTGGAGAATCGTCTCTCTCGTTTCCGCTGTCCAAGGTGATGGGAGAGGTTTTGGAGATGGCGGTAATCGGCGTGCATTTTCCAGTCACCTTCCCTCGCCTTAGTTTGACAGTGTGTGGTCTCGCGTTCAAAACTCTCACTGGAACCATGGTGTTCTTTGGTTCGACTAACGTCTTTCCCACGATGTAGTCTTGAGAATTCTTCTCTGGGTCTGGTTCTACTATGTAGAATCGGTGGCTCCCAAGATCACCTTCCAGCTTCGTCCAAATGATTGTCTCTGAAGACGGCGGCAAAACTTCGTCTTTGCTGATGACTGTCCTGAGAGTTACGGCATTCTCGTTTCCGTACACCATCGGAATCTCCACATTTCGATACCTCAGTACTTGCATCCCGATGTCCAAGATTACTTCATTTGCTTTCATGAAGTCTATTCCGATGATGCACTCGTCGCATATATCTGCCACCAGAAACGCGTGGGAGAACGTCAGTCCCGCCAGAGTGATCGTACGACGAACTTCTCCAAACACCTTCGCCATTTCCCCTGTTGCAGTCTTCAGGCGGTAGCTGTTGGTGTTGTGCAGCCATGAGCTTCTGACGATATCTCTTCTTACAATGGAGGCGGTGGCACTTGTGTCGATGGTGGTTACGCACTTCTTCTTGTTGATTAGTACCTCCACTGTCAGGCTCTTGTTACCCCGTTTGGTTTGCGAAACTTGAATGGTGGTCCTGGGGGCCTCGATTCCAGTAACCAACTTCTGCCCCACGAAGCTGGTCCTTACGCATTTCCCGACTGCTGGTTTTGGGAAGTCTGACCGACAGGATGCTTCCTCTCTGTTTCTCCTACTTCCGCAATGTGGACAATTTCCTCGTCTATTTGCACTTCTGCACTGCCGTTGTAGGTGTCCGGATTGGTTGCAATTCCAGCAACGAATTTGACTTCCGCGAGCTTTGTCTTCATCCATGATGGCTGTTCTCTGGCATGAGCATTCCACGACGGACATTTCCCTGACACGGTGTATTCCCTGGTATGCTTGGTCCGCAGCCTTCATTGACAAAGCGAATGCCAATGCCTCGGGGAGTGTTCGCTTTTCAGCCATCCTTACAGCCATTTGCAGTTGTCTGTCCTCTATGGCCTGAATAAAAGCTTCCACCGCCATTTCGTTGATAAGTTCCTCACCGGCTTTAGGATATGAAAAATGGGCTAGTCGCTCTATATCCGCTTACAACTGTTGGAGCGTTTCCCCCCTTTTCTGGACTCGACTACGCAGCTGAACCCTGTACACCTGCTGCATGTGTTCATCCCCAAACCGCATCTCGATAGCCTGAACCAGAGAGTCGTAGTTCTGCTGTTTATCTTCCGGGATGGTCTGCAAGAGCTCCGCAGCTGGACCCCTCAGTGCAAGCGTGAGTGCAATAGACTTCTCTTCATCGTCCCAGCTATTGGTCATTGCGGCCGCTTCAAATTGCCTCTTATAAATTGGCCATGACGTTTGACTATCGGAGATAGAAGGCTGCATCTCCTTTCTTCTCAAACCGTCAGTGGAATATTCCCGTGCTTTCTGTCTCTTCACGTTGCTGAGTTCCTTAGCAAGATTTTCGACTTGCTTTTCTACTTTTTCAAACTGAGTCTCTAACTTCCCGAACTGAGTTTCATGCTTCTCAAAGTTTTCATCGAATCTAGTTTCGACTTTTTCGAGTTGCGTCTCGACCTTCTCGATTTTCTCTTCGATCGCTTCGAATTTGGATTCCAAGTTCTTGTTTTGCTCATCAAGTTTGCTTTCCAGAGCATCTAGAGAATTCTTTTGATCGTCCATTGCTTTCTTTTGTTCGTCCAGCTTAAGTTCTAGAGAATTCCTTTGGTCTTCTATTGCTTTCTTTTGTACGTCCATGACTAACTTAAGTTGCAGGAGCAGACCGCTGGTTCCTGTTCCACGTCAAACTCTACGTCGTGCGGATTTTCACCTTCCTGCTTTACTGCTTCTTCCAGACGAATCAGTAGGGCATCTTTTCCCCCAGTTGTGTCGAGGATAAGCTTACTGAGTTCTGCCTTTAGTTGAATTATAGTTAGTTTTCCCAATTTGCGACCCATTTTGCGCAACTAATTAACTCAACACAGAAATGGTTTTTTTTTTCTTGTGCAATTTCACACCACGGAAATAGTTATTCACAGAATGAGTTTTATCCCACTTCTGACACCAATGTAATATGCGAGCTACGGCTCGAGTAGTTAAAACGATATTCTGTGAAATTATTTCTTTATTTTCTAGTCTATAGAACAATTCAAGTTCACACTATACTATTTTTCGCAAACTCCTTCCTTACAAGGTCTCTTTCTTCTTAAATCACTTTATCTCCTTTCAATTACTTAATTCACAAATCCAAACTAATTACTTCTTCTTGTTAACTCTCAACTTTCATTTTATCACAAAATCACAACTTCGCCCATTATCACTTTACCAATCTCTTCGTGTGGTTCACAACCAACTGCTCTGTCTCGATCGCCATCTGTCTTTAAATAGCCGCATTTCTAATAGCCAGAAACTTCTAGCAAATTCTTCGACCACTGGAACAAGAAAATTCTGATGTAATAATTCGAGGATGACAGCTGCAGCCAATAATCTCTTGTTCTCTCTTATCCGTGATATTATCCGAACTGTGGAGACTAATTGCAGACACGAACCTCGAATGAAAAGACACTTCGGAACAAAATTATGCCAGAATGAAAAGACACTTCGGAATTTGTTGCATTATGCTACATTATGTTACAATATGTTAACCTGCGATGGTAATCTCGAAGTAGTATTGCAGATGCAGAAAGACGTTTCGCAAATTCTGAAGGAAACAGGGTTAGGATTGTCTGAATGGTACAGCAACTGTCCAAGCAACGTCCAGGCCATAAGTAGGGAGAAGAAAGAGATAAACTTCACTGACTCCAATATTAGAAGCATTTTAGGAATCGCTTGGAACCCGCTTTGTGACGAATTTAGCTTTTCCTACAAACCAACTCGAACGTACACTAAGTAAACAAAAAGATCCATTCTCTCGCTCGCCTCGTCGCTCGTTGATCCCATGGGACTAATGAGTCCGATAATCATTAGGGCAAAGATAATTCTTTAACGATTGTGGATCGAAAAACTTGATTGGGATGCATCAATCCCACAAAGTATTGATCTTGAGTGGCGGGGGGAGGATTCTTAACATCCTCTTCTGCTCCCACGATGTAATGAATCTAGTAAAACTCTGGTCGGCATCTGCATCTGTCGAATTACCATTCAGGGGCGAAGTTCCTTGTGATACTGGTAAGGCAGCAATTTTGGATAATGAACACTATTGAGATCGCTAGGCAAGCTGTCCGACAATGTATTCATTGCCTAAAATATCGGCCAAAATTGATGGAGCAAGTGATGGGGAATTTGCCTCAGGAGAGGTTGACATCTTCACGTCCCTTTTTAGTTTGCAGAGTAGACTTCTGTGGTCTAATCTGCACTTATTTGAAGATTCGTGGCAAGGTACCCTACAAATCGTACGTGGCGGTGTTTGTGTGCTTCTCGTCGAAGGCGGTTCATTTGGAGGCGGTTACAGATCTGTTGGCGGAAGCCTTCATTGCTGCTTTAAAAATAATGATAGCTCATAGAGGTCTTCCGAGTGCCATTCATTGCGACAACGCAACAAATTTTGTAGGAGCCCAATCGAAACTTCTCGAATTTCGCAATATGATGATGAAAAAAACTTCTCGAATTGCGCAATATGATGACGAGAAAATCTTCACAAGGAACAATCACTTATTATATACTACTTCGGAGACATTTGGGAGGCGGCCCTAAAGTTTACCAAGGCCATTTGTTTCGCAGCTTGGGCGGAGCCAAACTGACCTTCGAGAAACTGTCAACGGTACTTGTCTAGATCGAAAAGGTCATGAACTCGAGGCCAATAACCCAGATGACAATAGCCCTCACCCCGGGTCATCTACTCATCGGCACTTCCCTCAAGGCCATTCCCGAGCAAGCAACAGAAGTTCCTAACATCGAAAACACTTTTTTTTTCATTAATTTTTACTGCATTTTTATTGATCAATTCATTGTAACTTACATGCTAGACGAAACGCTTAACACTAGCTTAACTAACTTAAGTATCTTATTCTAACTTATTGGCCCTATGCGGGCGCTCTAAGCTATTCCTAGTACTTAAAACTATGTCTTTCGACGTAAAGTACTTACGAGTAAAACTTCATATTTATTTCATTGAATTAATTTTAATTGTTACTAAGAAACTATTATAAAAACTTAGTAAACGAACTTTTGTTTTTTTTTTTCTTATATATATAACATAAAAAATTACCTTAAAATAAATCTTAAACTACCTTATTCTACCTTAATCTATCTTACACTACCTTACGTAATTATATACATACTTTTTTTTGGATGTTTTTTTTTTTTTTTTAATAAAAGTGCTGTGATACAATTTTTTTTGTTATTTGTACCTATCTAAAACCTACCTAAAAATACCTAAACCTAAACTATGTAAGTCGGCCATGGGCAAAGAACAGCAAACTTTAAACCTCAAACAGGCTACTCTGGATTATGGGGAAACGACGAAGGAGTTTCCTCTCTTTCGGCTAGCAACCAGAAATGTCCGTACTTACGTTGTACGTCCTCAATATCGTGACCCGATACCGCCCTACTAAACCGGAGACGCTCCACACTGCTGTGTGCAACGTCTCTGTCGTAGTTGAGTGGCCTATCCACAGCTATCCGAGCAACGTGGAGCAGCACCGCCAATCTGTCTTGGATCAGACCCTTTTCATCGAAATAGAGGAACGCCTCTGAGGGAACAAAGCCGTTAAGGCGCACTTCTCGTGATATTCGTAATTAGGGTAATAAGCCCCCGAGATCATGTTGTTCGTCGAGCTCATTGCTCTTGCAATGTGCCTTCGAATCAGCTTGATAACGAAATTATCCACTCTTATTAGGTTAGCCTTGATGTACAGAACCTCATTGGGATAGAATTTTATGTACTGGGACTCTGGTGTTCTGTGTAAATGAAGGCAGGCCCGAAGGCAAGACCTCTCAAACACCCGAATCTTTTCCAACAAGCTTGCTCCCACATTGGACCACATGGGACATCCAAATATGAGCATGGGCCGAATGAGGGCCATGTAGCAGATTACCTTTACCCTTGCATCGAGTTGCTTGCTAGAAAGAAGTCACTTTGTAAGGGCAAAAGCACATTTGGCTCTGGCCAGAGCAGCATCTATATGTTTATTAAAATATAGGTATTGGCCTAACCTGAGCCCAAGGTATCTGATTACACTTCGACACGCAAGTGGCTGTCCATGCGGTCCAACGATTGAGAACTTTCGCCAATTCTTTCTGGTATCCCTAGAGGCCCCAGACAACGGCGTCCTAAAAAGAATGGTTTCAGATTTTTGGTAATGGATCTTCAAAAGAAGAAGAATGGTTTCAGATTTCTGGAAGTTGATCTTCAATTTCCAGTCATCGCAATATCGCCGAATCTTATCGAAGTCACGTTGCAAGAGAAGTGCAATGGCCTCGATTTTTGGTCCTGATCTGTACGCGATCAAGTCGTCTGCGTACGCTATGGCATGGTGAAGTTATCTTATGAGATCGCTCGTGTAAATGTTGAAAAGGATCGGTGAATTTACCGCGCCTTCTTGCAGACCGTTTTTAATTAGAAATGTTCTAGCAGAAGTCACATTGCCATTTTCGACAATGAACTGTCTACTGTTGAGCATGTTATAAAGTATGTACAGCAGTGGTTTGCTTATGCTCAGCCTGCCTAGCTTGTAGAAGAGTCCCGCAAAAATACACTTCTGGCAACGATGGTCGGCAGAGTATGTCAACAAGCTTCAGTGTCGTTCCAAATGATTTTAACGTGGATATCCTAAGTTCCAACCCTGTAGTAGATACCTACAGATCCCTAATGGCTGAGCATGGGTTAACATCATTTATCAATGCACCTAGACCAGCTTCTAGCACCTCCTTCGACCATGTATTTGGTCGCTTTAGAAATTTTGCAGCTTATCTGTGTACTGGTATTAACTTTGATCTACAAATTACTGATCACTGTTTGACTGGATTAATCCTTAGTACCTTACACAACAAAAAGAGTGTTACCCCCCCTTCTCCTAAAGTCACCAAAATTAACTTCAGTCTACTAAATGATAAACTGCTGCGCGAAAGATGGGTAGAAATTTACACTTCAAGTGACGCCTCTCAGGCGTATGAAATATTCATAAAAACCCTAACATTTACGTTGATAACTCTAGATTTTCCGTAGAACGAAGAAAATCTAAAACTTGGATGAACAATTCTCTTCTAAGAAAAATTAAACTCAAACATAGGTTACATATTAAATGCTTCAAGCATCCACTTAATTCTGCTTTAAAAAGTCGTTTCAATCATCTGTGCCAAATAATTAATAAAGACACCACAATTCGCCGTGATAGTTACTTTCAAAGCAGAATAAGCAATGCACGAGGGAATCTTTAAAAAAGAATGGAAAGTTGTAATTACTATAATTAATCGTAACATAAGAAATCATAGCGCTTCTATTGTATGTACTTAAAAGTGGAAACATTACTGTCACAGATCCTGCTGAAGTAGCCAACGAGTTTAATGAATATTTTGCCTCAGTGGGTGATATGTCTTTTCCTAATGATCCTCCAAGACCCTGCAGCTGTTGTTGTTCAACTGGTCTTGTTGTTTACAGGGGTACCCCTGTAATCAACAGTATCTTTTTTGAACGCATTGGAGGGTTTGAGCTGTTGAAAATAATAAACACCATTAACAACTCGTATTCTTGTTGCAACGATGGAATTTCTAACTTCGTCTTGAAAAAAATAGCCCTCAATGGTGTTGATATATTGGCTCATATTTTTAATTTCGGTATTTTTCAGGTAAATTTCCTGATTTGCTGAAATGTGCCAATGTAACACCTATTTTTAAAAAGGGTAATAGATTCGAAAAAAGTAATTGCAGACCGATTTCCTTACTTTCCGTAATATCGAAAATGTTAGAGAAAGCAATCAAAAGCAGAGTTCTGAAATATCTTAATAAAATAAAATTTTTCAGTGAAAAGCAGTTTGGATTCAGAGAAAGCCGTTCTACGGAAGATGCGCTCTTAGATTTCTGTACATTTATTTACAAAGGACTTGATGTTAAAAAATGCTGTGCCGGGTTATTTGTAGACATTACAAAAGCCTTCGATACGGTTGAACTTAACATTCTCTTGAAGAAATTGCATAGTGTAAGCTTTCGTGGATTTATATTAGATTGGTTTGATTCTTATCATAAATTGGGCATAGTCTAAGTAGTTCCAAGGAAATCAATCCAGATGTTCCTCAAGGATTTGTCCTTGGTCCCAATTTTGTTCTTGGTTTATGTGAACTCATTATTTGCACTCCCATTTGTTGGTGAAGTTAAGGCTTTTGCATTTGGCTCAACTAACCCGCTAAATTTAGTTGCTGACATTAATCACGATGTCCATTTACTAAGGCTTTGGTTCGCCGAACACAAGTTAGTAATAAGCAATAAGACTAAACTTATATATTTCAGTCTTACCGTGCAAGAATTCCCGGACATTGACATTGTATTCCATGCTTCTAATTGTTGTAGACATAGCTTGCTAAACTGTGCTTACGATGTGCAAAGTTCCAATGGTTTATATGATACTAATATTGCCTGTAATGTGAATTGCTTCAAAATTGAAATAGTTGACAACTTTAAATACCTAATTGTCATTATTGACAATACTTTGAGTTGGCGCGAACACATTTCAATTTTGAAGCAATATCTACTATCCTCTCTACGTAGTCTCTACCGTCTTGGGAAATACTGCTCTACAAAGATTTTAAAAACCATTTACTTTGTGATTTTCCACACCAGATTACAGTACGGAATAAGCAGCTGGGGAGGTGCTTACCTTAATATACTCCAACGGCTGGTTGTCATACAAAAAAGTGCTATTAGGAAGGTTTGCAAATCGGCTCGATTAACCCACTCCATGGAGCTATTTAGAAAAATGAAAATTCTGCCTGTAAGGCATCTTTACTACTTTAAAGTCCTTAAAATTTTCTTCATAAGAGGTCGCTACTAACTCTGATATCTATAACCTTCGAAGCAACTCAGCAACACTCGTCTGTATTCCTTTTTTTCGCACCTCCAGCTCAGAAACTTCTATTCAATTGTTTCTTGCAAACTATTTAATGGTCTTCCTGCTAATATACGAATCGTTAGAACTCTACCGGAATTTTTAAAAAAAGTTAAAGTGTGGCTTTTTGATATTAATCATTATGAAATCGATACTTTGTTGCGCTTCATTATTTGATGTAATTTTGCCTTAATTCTTTTTTTATTGTGTTTTCTATTTTTGCATTATATGAATTTGAATGAATTTTAATATACATACACTTGTACCCCACATTGAATTTATCTGAAGTGACATTTATCTCTATTTATTTTCACTGAATAAAAATGTCACTATCTATTCTCATAATTTAGATAAATTGTAAGAAATGTAAAAATTGTAAGAATTTGTATAAAATATGAATGAAAAAAAAATATTGGTCTTCAGCAAGTCCAAACATAGAACTGGGTAGTCTGGTCATCACGACGACAATATCCCACTTCAAAAATGGCAAATGGGCACGATAACCAACGTCACTCAAGGCCAAGATGGAAAGGTTCGAGTGGCAGATGTGAAGACAGCGAGAGGCATCATCCAGCGCCTTATCCGAAGACTTGCGGCTTTGCGAGTTTGGAATGCAGAGCATCAAAGGGGGCGGAATGTTGGATCAGAAATCTTGTCATAAAATTTCAAATCTGGCGCCATCATTGTTAAAACCTCGTCGTTTTATTCGCGCTATTTGATCTTTTCGATAGTCTCTTTCGCTGAACAGAAATCTTTGCCTTCACCCGGTCGAAAGTAAGTACCAACCCGGCATCAAACTACGACTTATGAAGCAGAGATTCTCGGTTGACGGTTTGAAAAACGCTGGGCTGCCAGTGCTGCTTGTGGACGATCCAGCCTCCGAACGGCAGAGTCAGTGTTCTGGCTATCATTATTATTGTTAATTGCTATAATCATCATCCATTTCGAACGGTTTTTGGAAGTATTGATTGGAATTGATAAGAGATTGGGAGACGATTGATAAAGGTGAGGGGTTTGAGATTGCGGGGGGAGTAATGTTTTGAGTTGGCGAGTTTAACAGCATATCTGCTGTATTGTTGTTGTGGGGGGTTGAGTGAGGTGGTATGGATTGAGCAACGGACAAGTTTGTATTGGGTTGTGTGCTAGAATTATGATTTACTAGCTGTGTTTTTTTGAAAGCTAGCTGGGCAGTAGTTGGCAGTGAAGTCGAATTTCACACGCAAAACAAATACAACAACCAGCTGCCTACAACTGTTGATTTTCTCCGCAGTCAAATGCGACTGGCTAGGAATTTTATGATACTTCATAGCCAGGCGGTGCTGAAAGCAATTTTGTTATTTACAGATATTGGTGCCACTGCGAAATCGTACGGTTCCGTGGGGATGTGTTCGTAAAGCTATGTGTAATTCATGAAATGCTCCTGTTTGACCGAAAAATAAATTGGATTTAATATCGTACTAATTTAATAAATGCTGTGAATTCTTTTATTGTTTTATTTTAGTTATATCACCTTGCATGTTAAGCATGCAAAATATGAGGTTCAGCACATTTTTAAAAAAACTGTATTGTAATATCCATTCCGAAAAGATTAATTTAACTCTAACTTAACATGGAAGTGAACCTCGAATTGCCCTAATTATTTTATGACACCAAATAATTAGTAATAAGTAATTAAAGCTTATAAGAAATGTCTTGATATTTTTTTTTTACAAATTTGAGCAATAAAAAACGGATTTTCTAGTTTGCAGAAGTACGTAGTATAATTGAAAAAAGGGGTAATAAAATTCAATACTTGTATTTGTGCAAACAATTAGCCAAGTAAAAAAAATAAAGATAAATATAATGCGGCTATACTTCTGCAAACTGACATCATTAAACAAATTCTTGTAAAATAGCATAACAAAAAAAACAAATAATAAAAAATACAAGCGCATGTTTTGAACGATGAAGGATGTTCTTTAAAACAGCTAGCACATGAAACACGTGAGCATTTGTTTCACAAGATGTATTGCTGCACCTTTTTGTGGTATGGCCCAACAGTTGCCAGTTGCCACAGCGCATTGGATTGGGGAAATACTCCTCAACTTTGACGTTGTACCAAACAATACTGACTGCGGTCGGGAAATTAGAAGAGAACTATAGACTCTGTGAATTTAAAGACGTCCGTGACGCCTTATGACCTCATTCCTTCAACTATTTCGCTTTCTGGCACGTTGATAAGGAAGGGGGCATACACAGATGCTTTAGAGGAGTTCAGGTTAGTATGGAGAGTAACTTTGAGAGGTTCGAAAGTCTTTTTTTTTTAACGGAAAAAATCGGCCATTTTTTGGGATTTAACCAGAATTAGGGGGTTACCATCCCTAAATTGTGTAATGTGGTCATAGGCAGTGTTTATACTGTCAATAGCTTTTCTGAGCAATAAAATACTGAATGATGAGAGGAGTTTATCCATATTTGTGGGGGAAATAACTATGGATTTGGAGTTATTGGGAATGGAATTATACACATTGTTTAATTCTATTATAGGGAAAATCTTTTTTTTTTCTTCTGTATTTGGGTTCGATTAGCAGGTTCGTGTCAAGCCCGAGAGGACAAGTGGGCAATAGGCCATAGTATATTGAATTTTGTTCACTCTGCACTTAACTTTTCACTAACTGTACGATATAGAAAGTAAGCAAGAACGAAATATAAAGCTATGAGAATATCGGGAGAGTGCACAAACGAAAAGAGCGAGAGAGAATCTTTTTAAAAGCACTATATATACATATATATGTATAACGTAAGAAGTAGTAAATTTCGGCGCAAATTGTAGAAAGGTTACTAGCGAATTAATGTGCTTCTATGTCCAGGTAAATTTGCTTTGAATGAAATAAAAAAAAAAACAAATAAAAATCAATAAAAGATAAGGAACAGAATGTAAACCTTTCCTTAGAATAAATAAATAAAAATGTCGAAAGTAAAGGCTGAACAATAATCAACATTGGGAAACATAAGCTAATATCATAGCTGAACAAAATGCTTTCCTATGTACTGTCAATTCCAACGGATGACCATAATACTTGTGTCTGCATTGAAAATGTTCATTAATCGATTTAGTTACACTTCATATAGCAGGTAGCACAATTGTTTTTTTTTTTGTCTTTGCTTTCAGTTAAGGATATTTAAGGCAACTTAAACAAGCTTGAGATTTATAATTTTCATTCAGTTTCCATATATAAAACATTTAAATTCTCCGATTTTAGGCAGTTGCTATTTTTTGCAATTTTCCTTCTTTAGACCTTAATACTACCATCAATTTGATGCTGCGCATACCAACAATAGCAATTTGTAGCTTCCACTTAAAAAGTTAAGGGACACTTTTGCGCGCATACATTCTCAATTATTGCCGATGACAAAATAATTACAGCTAGGGACATTGGGGTCTATTCTGTGAATTCAAAAATACCGACTGATAGAATCGATTTAGCCGAACAATCGTTTTCCACTAGTAGCCTAGAGGTAGCGATCATTATTTTCACTTAGCCATCGCTGACCTAAATTCGCAGTCTATATAATCAAGGCAGTCGCTATCAACAGTCACTATCATGGAGACCAGTTGTCACGAATCAGATCACACCTGCAGCTGTTCCACTAATCCCTAATCTAGCTTAAGATAAGCATTCTCAATACACCCTGTCCATTCACCTTATCCCACATGCTCCCACATAGAACGTAAGATATCATTATACACACTGTCCACTCACCTCATCCCATACGCTCCCACATAGAATATAAGATATCGTAATGCACATAGTCGACTCACCTTAGAAATGTTCACATCAAATGTTCTCACGCTCAGTATAGAATTTTCCTACTAAACTTCAGGTGATGTCAGATTGCGTCCAGGCGCACTATGATAATGCCAACTCATCAGAATTATTCGTGAGATCATTTGATGAAATCATCTGTAAATCATGTATAAATAGTTTGTAAGTGCACTGAGTAAAGTTCCTTTGTTCTTATCGTTTGAAAAGAGAGTCGTTTTTATTATTTGCTACCCCCCACCCGAGGTAAGAAGCAAATTAGGAACTAAAGGTTGAAGTGGTAACAAGTGCCGCTTCAACATCAATAAATCGCCAGGGTGATACTGCCTTGACGAATGTTTCTGTTAGTCCATAGGGAAATCAAAAGAGATTCTCCTCAAAACATTGGTGACCCCGACGTGATCAAGTACATTGCTTGTGTCACAACCACAATATTTGCTGCCCCCCACCAGAGGTAAGGAGCAAGTATTGAGAACTCTCACATCATTTAAACAGCGTTACCAGGGCATACACTGGTAAAATTGAATAGCGTTACCCGAGCTAAAACACTGGTAGCTGCGTCCATTAAATCGAACACAGTGTTACCAGGACATACACTGGTAAGGGAGACTTAATTTAAAACGCGTAAACAGGGCTATAACACTGGTTCACAAGGCATCGAGATGAGTCTAGAGGAGCTAGCATCAAATCAAGAGTCAACGGGAGTGGAGATTCAGCGAGTCATGGCGAGTTATTGGAAGGATGGACCCTCGATACGGACCTCCGACAATCTGCAAAAAAGGCTGCTGCAGTTGGAGACTCTGTGGGAGAATTTCGAGAAGGTCGACTCGGTGATTCGAAACAAGTATAGCACCGCATTGGACCACCACTATTTTGCCAAGAATTACTACAGCGGCATCAGCAAGCTGGTTAAAGACACAATGTCAGACATCATGCTCAAGATCGAAGCATTAAATAACCCAGCGTATCAACCATTTTCTGTCAGGGAAGAACCAGGAAAATTCCAAGGGCAAGAAAAGCAACTGGTGGATTTGGGAGATCATGGCGCTGCAGCCGCAGTACAAGGGGCAAATCTGTTCGGCTTAAACCCAAAGCAAGATTTAGGTCTGTTCGAGATGGGCAACAAATTCGGTCCTATCGCCAAACCCAGAACTCAGATTTCTTTACTAATCCAAAAACAGACAATGATTGATGTGATGAAGAAGACAATAACACAACTGGCAGAGGATAAGAAGCAGCATACAGCAGAGTTCTGCACCGTAAAGGTCAAAGCTACTGAACAGCATTAGTCAGTTGTAGAAACGCTACACAGTAAAATTTGGGATATGATGGAGGTACCAAATATCTCCATCTATGACGTAGATACGTATTTTCTGGTCGACGAAGAGGTTCAGAATGCAGTTGTCAAATTGCATGAACAATCAAGGTCAGCCTCAGAACTCTCAATGACTGCTCATCAGAATCCTCACGCATTGACTAACCAAATTTCAAAATTACCGAAAATAGTGCTGCCCAGATTCGATGGAGTCTATTTAAAATGGAGACAGTTGCGCGATCTCTACACGGAATTGGTGCATACCCAGCCTATTCCTCATTGATAGAAAATGTGGTACCTCAAAACCCCCCTCCCAGGTGAAGCCGGGAAACTTATTCAGCACTTTACAACATCTGAGGCCAATTATAGCGTGGCGTGGAAGGTCATTAGAGATCGCTACGAGAACACCCGTTTATTGTTCACAGCGCTCGTCAAGTTAATGATGCAAGTAACAATCCAAAATGAAAGTGCATCAATGGTCAAGGGCCTACATGATACTACACAAGAATGTCTTCTTAGTCTAAAGAACCTAGGCGTTGATACAACAAATTGGGACCCACTACTAATGCATATGCTTCTCAAAAGATTGGATCGAGCCACTGATTCGTTATGGGAACAGTCGCTTAAGGAACCAAAATCACTGCCATCAGTAAAAGACTTATTGGCATTTCAGGAAACCCGATTCCAGTCTTTAGAAGCATTAGGACCGAGAGCATACAAGACGTATCAAGAAGAGCAACAGAAACGACAAAGAATGTCACGAGCAACAGCAGGGCTAGCATGCATATCATGCAGGGGTGATCATCAATTATATAGTTGCCCTAAGCTTTTGAACGTAAGCCCAAGGAATCGCTTAAACGTTGTGCAGAAGGCAAGGTACTGCAGAAACTGTTTGCATCCACGTCACAACGCAAGTAATTGCAGTTCCAGGTGCTGTATGAAATGCCAAAAGAAACTCAACACACTTCTTCATCTGAAAGAAGCATCAAAGGGAGAATTTTCGGACCGTCTCCCAGAACACGAAGAGATTACGTAATCTCACTGCGAAATCCGTTACTGTAAAAGCAAATTCGAAGCAAGAAGGCACAAACGTCCTACTAAGCATGGTAATAGTTCAGCTACAAACTAAAGCAGGAGATAAAATCGATTGCAGAGCAATATTAGATTCAGGCTCACAAATCAACATAACCACCGACAGAATGATCAAGAAACTCGGATAACAACGCAAAGTTCAATAGTCGTTGAAGGCGTTGGTAGAGCAACACAAAGGGCTCCAAGAAGAGTTAGTGTCTTAATGCATTCAAGATTAAGTGGATATTCTGCGAGAATCGAAGCCTTTGCGCTTCCAAGAATCATTTCACCACAGCCTAGTCAAACGAGAGACATATCCGGATGGGTCATCCTACAAAATATTAAGTTAGCTGAACATTTTACCAGTCTGATCACATAGATCTTCTGGAGCAGAATTTTACCCTGAATTTTTTGCAATCGGACAAATAAAACTATCCGAAGAGCTGCCAACCCTGCAGAATACTGTTTTCGGGTGGATAGTAGCGGGCAGAATTAGGAGGATTCCTTCCACCACGGTAAGCTGCGGTATTTGCACCAATGATCAGAGCGTGGAAGAAGCAGTTAAAAAATGTTGGGATGCAGACGATCCAGAGGAAACACAGGCGATGCGAGACACACTTCAATCAAACTGTTAGTAGGGATCACAATAATCGATTTGTGGTAAGCCTGCCGTTCTCTGATGATCCACAAACCTTGGGACTATCTAAAGAGGTAGCTCTTCGTCGATCTATTGCATTAGAAAGAAAACTGGAAAAAAATCCCGAAATGAGTCTTCATGAAAGAGTTATTAGAGTTATTATTGTCGACATACAAAAAATGTACAGACAAATGTACTTAAAGGACGAGGATAAAAAATATCAATTAATTTGGTGGCGAAATGACCCAAATTACGCAATATTGACCCTGAAGATAAAGCAGTACAATTAAACTTCTCAGTTGGAGGTGATTCATCCATCACAACTCTCGGTTTAATATGGATGCCCAAATCTGATAACTTCTGCTTAAAGATCAGTCCTGCGATATATACGAAAATAACCAAAAGAACTGTGGCATCCGAAATAGCCCGACTATTTGATCCGCTTGGAGTTTTTGCACCAGTAGTCGTAACCGCCAAGTTATTTCTGCAAGAGTTATGGAGACTCGAACAGGATTGAGACGCATCCTTACTGCTGGAACTACACATCCGATGGACCCATTTCCGACAAAGCCTATATTCACTAGAAGGATTCCAGATTCCCCGATATGTTTTTGCCGACCGAATTTCTCGTACTGCACAGTTGCATGCATTCGCTGATGCATCGGAGAAGGCTTATGGTGCTGTCATATAGATGCGGTCTACGGACAACGACGGAAGGACGACAGTACGACTCTTGTGTTCAAAGTCCAGACTGGCTCCACCTCCACCAAAGAAAATTACTCTCCCAAGGCTAGAATTGTGCCCAGCAGAGTTAGTTGATAGAGTAAGACGGTGCCTTAAGATTGAAGATAAGCCCACTTTCCTATGGACTGACTCGGAAGTAGTCTTAGCATGGATAAACTCAGCGTCAATTGACTTTCAAATATTTGTTGGAAACAGAATAGCCTCCATTCATCGATTCTCCATACCAAACCAATGGAGACATGTCAGATCTAAAGAAAATCCAGCAGACCCACTATAAAGAGGTATACCCGCGGAAAAATTAAGGACCTGTAACTTGTGGTTCTACGGATCACCGTTTCTATATAGCGAGGAGAGGATTTTGCCTCCGTCTTACGTAAAAACCAGTAATTGCGACTTGGAGCGGAAAAAATCGGCACTAGCTTCAACTACGGTGCCAGAAAGGCAAGTTTCCGTGATTGAGGCCATAAATCGCAGGAACTCATTTAAAAAGGCTGCAGCGTATTGCAGCTTACATGACACGGTTTGTCAATGCAAATCGAAGAAACAGAGCTCATTCACTGGAGCTTCAAGGTTGGGAATTAGAGGATGCACGAATTCTCATTTTAAAAACTGTACAGAATCAGGAGTTTGCGTCAGACTTGGCGCAACTAAAAAGGTACGGTGAAGTAGCAAAAGCTCTGGACTTAAGCCGTTCATTGATCATCAAGGTATCATAAGAGTTGGTGGTAGACTAGAAGCATCAAATTTATCCTATGACGCAAAGCACCCCATCTTACTTCCTTACAATCACCCATTGACAAAGGTGATACTCATAGAAATTCATTTGAAGAATCGGCATGTCGGCTCTCAGGCGCTATTGGGAATTACAAGGCAAAATTATTGGATAAAGGGAAAGATGTTAGCTAGATCTGTGGTCCAGCATTGTGTCTTCTGTGCAAGGGCTCGACCCAAGACACTAAATCAGTTAATGGGAAATCTTCCGGCAGCGAGGATTCAACCCGCTCAACCGTTTGTAAATTCGGGTGTAGATTTCTGCGGACCCGTATGGACTCATTTTAAGGTACGAGGAAAACACTCCCAAAAGTCCTACATTGCAGTTTTTTGCTGTTTCGCTACAAAGGCAATATATTTGGAGCTGGTCACCGATCTTTTCGCCGAAGTCTTCATCGGTGCTTTGAAAAGATTTACTGCAAGAAGAGGAACCAGTCGACACATTTATTGTGACAACGGAACAAACTTCGTAGGTGCAAAAAATCAGCTGCATGAAGTGAAGGAATTTATTGAATCCCAGTATGCCTTAAACAAGATCACATCATTATGCAGCTCGAAGGAAACAGATGTCCATCTCATACCTCCACGAGCACCACACTTCGGCGGTCTTTGGGAAGCTGCTGTTAAGTCTGCCAATCACTTGCTACAATCAACATTAGAATGGGCAGCGTTAACATATGAAGAAATGGAAACGGTTGTCACTGAAGTAGAGGCAATACTAAATTCAAGACCAATAACGCCAATGTCAGCAGATCCTAACGATTTAATGTTTTTAACACCGGGACACTTCCTCAATGGAGAACCACTAAACTCATCGGTGGACTCCCATGCAGACCCATTAAAATTAAATTCAGTTAAGCGATGGCAGCTAGTGACCCACTTAAAAAATGAATTTTGGTGACGATGGCACCTGGAGTAGATGGCAATTACAGTATCGGTCGAAGTGGAAACAGCGGTTTCCAAACGCAAAAGTGATAGCAATGGTAATAATGAAGGAGGACATTATACCCCCATTACGATGGAAATTAGGACGTATCGAAAAAATTTGCCCAGGAGACGATGGACTGATTCGGGTAGCTGATATTCGCACTTCGACAGAACTGCTACGCCGCCCCATTCATAAGCTGGCTCCCAACTAAAGATATTAATGCTGATCATGAAACAACGAGTACACAAGAAGAAGATTCGGATCATAATGGCAGTCACAGTAACTCGCAGCCCAAAAAAAAGATGAAGATGTCTTTGGGGTCCACTTACATTCCTTATTGCCTGTCTTATTACTCCTTGTACCATTGCCACACCCATCGAAACGACCTCCTTCATAAACCAGCCGGGAATTTTCTTTGAAAATCTCGGACTATCGGGAATAATTATCACCGAATGGACTTTGATTGCCTACTACAATATGGATTCTTATTGGAAGGAGTTCGATAATTTAAATAGGTACGTTAACCGATTAGTGAATGTCTGCAATCTAATGCACAAACCTAACGACTATCACCAAATAAACGACCAATTTGAACATCTTATTAAAGAGCTAATGCAGAGTAATGAAGTCCTAATAAGGCAAAGGAAAGGAAGAGCCAGAAGAGGGGCCATTAACGTTATAGGAAACATCGCGAATACATTGTTTGGGGTACTCGACTATGAATTTGCCAACAAAATGACATCCACAATACGTAAAGTTAAACAAAACGAAATGCACCTGTCTGAACTATTCAAAAATCAGATCGGTGATAGATGATAGACACTACTAGTCAACATTTTAATCAACTGGAACACCAGTTAAGTCAAGTCATATCAGCCACTAACCAAACTCGACAAGATATCTACCAGGTGCAATTGTCACAATTGTTCGCTTCCATAACTAATCAATTAATCAATATTACTGATTTCCAACGTCTGCCGGATTCAACGCGCAATCATTGATGTAATGATGGACTCACAGCATGGAAGAATGAACCCCCAATTGCTACCACCAGCTCAGCTTATTAAAGAAATAAGCAAAATAAAACCACATCTCCCATCTTCAATGAAGCTTCCGGTTTCTACAATCTAATGCACATTGAAGGAAGATGAAGTTTAACCTACATCATATTCAAGATCACTCTACCGATCCTAGCTGCAGATAACCTAGAACTCTTTCACGTCATACCCGTTCCAGTGAAGGCCAAAACCACCTTTATCGTCATACAACCTTCTTTCCCGTATATGCTGGTAAACTTGTTTCGAGACCAATATTATCGAATGACTGAACAAGAGTTGAGCTCCTGCATTTATCTTAAGGAAGAAAACATTATTTGCAAACAGCGTCGTCCCATGTACAGAAATGGATCACTAGTCAGTGCCTGTGAGATACATTTTATGAACTAAGGCAAACAATCCTATTTATGTCGCATAGCAAAAATTGAAGGCGGCCCACACTGAATACAATTGCATGCTGCGAATTAAATGGATTTACTCGTTGGCGGAAAGAATATCATTAAACGTGGTCTGCGGTAGCACTGTTGAAAAACTCATTATCGAAAATTCAGGACTGTTGAAACTGCAACTAGGATGTGTCATCAAGCAACAACTATTCACTATCCAAGCACATGATATACGTTCCTCATCAATAAGACTTTCCTATACACCGGCAACCAATATCAGCGAGACATTAGTTCCTGAGCATACCAGATCGACAATTTATCAGCAGCACCATTATAAGACTCATCTAGCAGAATTAGATGATATCAAACACAGACTCATGCAGATGAAAACTAAGCTTCCATCAACACTTAATAGTCATGACATTCATCACTATAGTGTGACAAGCTTCATTCTCCTCGTGATAATTGCCGTGGGTTGCTACCTAATTGGGTAGAGATGTAGTACTACCAACCACCAATTAAGGACCTGTAACTTGTGGTTCTACGGATCACCGTTTCTATATAGCGAGGAGAGGATTTTGCCTCCGTCTTACGTAAAAACCAGTAATTGCGACTTGGAGCGGAAAAAATCGGCACTAGCTTCAACTACGGTGCCAGAAAGGCAAGTTTCCGTGATTGAGGCCATAAATCGCAGGAACTCATTTAAAAAGGCTGCAGCGTATTGCAGCTTACATGACACGGTTTGTCAATGCAAATCGAAGAAACAGAGCTCATTCACTGGAGCTTCAAGGTTGGGAATTAGAGGATGCACGAATTCTCATTTTAAAAACTGTACAGAATCAGGAGTTTGCGTCAGACTTGGCGCAACTAAAAAGGTACGGTGAAGTAGCAAAAGCTCTGGACTTAAGCCGTTCATTGATCATCAAGGTATCATAAGAGTTGGTGGTAGACTAGAAGCATCAAATTTATCCTATGACGCAAAGCACCCCATCTTACTTCCTTACAATCACCCATTGACAAAGGTGATACTCATAGAAATTCATTTGAAGAATCGGCATGTCGGCTCTCAGGCGCTATTGGGAATTACAAGGCAAAATTATTGGATAAAGGGAAAGATGTTAGCTAGATCTGTGGTCCAGCATTGTGTCTTCTGTGCAAGGGCTCGACCCAAGACACTAAATCAGTTAATGGGAAATCTTCCGGCAGCGAGGATTCAACCCGCTCAACCGTTTGTAAATTCGGGTGTAGATTTCTGCGGACCCGTATGGACTCATTTTAAGGTACGAGGAAAACACTCCCAAAAGTCCTACATTGCAGTTTTTTGCTGTTTCGCTACAAAGGCAATATATTTGGAGCTGGTCACCGATCTTTTCGCCGAAGTCTTCATCGGTGCTTTGAAAAGATTTACTGCAAGAAGAGGAACCAGTCGACACATTTATTGTGACAACGGAACAAACTTCGTAGGTGCAAAAAATCAGCTGCATGAAGTGAAGGAATTTATTGAATCCCAGTATGCCTTAAACAAGATCACATCATTATGCAGCTCGAAGGAAACAGATGTCCATCTCATACCTCCACGAGCACCACACTTCGGCGGTCTTTGGGAAGCTGCTGTTAAGTCTGCCAATCACTTGCTACAATCAACATTAGAATGGGCAGCGTTAACATATGAAGAAATGGAAACGGTTGTCACTGAAGTAGAGGCAATACTAAATTCAAGACCAATAACGCCAATGTCAGCAGATCCTAACGATTTAATGTTTTTAACACCGGGACACTTCCTCAATGGAGAACCACTAAACTCATCGGTGGACTCCCATGCAGACCCATTAAAATTAAATTCAGTTAAGCGATGGCAGCTAGTGACCCACTTAAAAAATGAATTTTGGTGACGATGGCACCTGGAGTAGATGGCAATTACAGTATCGGTCGAAGTGGAAACAGCGGTTTCCTAACGCAAAAGTGATAGCAATGGTAATAATGAAGGAGGACATTATACCCCCATTACGATGGAAATTAGGACGTATCGAAAAAATTTGCCCAGGAGACGATGGACTGATTCGGGTAGCTGATATTCGCACTTCGACAGAACTGCTACGCCGCCCCATTCATAAGCTGGCTCCCAACTAAAGATATTAATGCTGATCATGAAACAACGAGTACACAAGAAGAAGATTCGGATCATAATGGCAGTCACAGTAACTCGCAGCCCAAAAAAAAGATGAAGATGTCTTTGGGGTCCACTTACATTCCTTATTGCCTGTCTTATTACTCCTTGTACCATTGCCACACCCATCGAAACGACCTCCTTCATAAACCAGCCGGGAATTTTCTTTGAAAATCTCGGACTATCGGGAATAATTATCACCGAATGGACTTTGATTGCCTACTACAATATGGATTCTTATTGGAAGGAGTTCGATAATTTAAATAGGTACGTTAACCGATTAGTGAATGTCTGCAATCTAATGCACAAACCTAACGACTATCACCAAATAAACGACCAATTTGAACATCTTATTAAAGAGCTAATGCAGAGTAATGAAGTCCTAATAAGGCAAAGGAAAGGAAGAGCCAGAAGAGGGGCCATTAATGTTATAGGAAACATCGCGAATACATTGTTTGGGGTACTCGACTATGAATTTGCCAACAAAATGACATCCACAATACGTAAAGTTAAACAAAACGAAATGCACCTGTCTGAACTATTCAAAAATCAGATCGGTGATAGATGATAGACACTACTAGTCAACATTTTAATCAACTGGAACACCAGTTAAGTCAAGTCATATCAGCCACTAACCAAACTCGACAAGATATCTACCAGGTGCAATTGTCACAATTGTTCGCTTCCATAACTAATCAATTAATCAATATTACTGATTTCCAACGTCTGCCGGATTCAACGCGCAATCATTGATGTAATGATGGACTCACAGCATGGAAGAATGAACCCCCAATTGCTACCACCAGCTCAGCTTATTAAAGAAATAAGCAAAATAAAACCACATCTCCCATCTTCAATGAAGCTTCCGGTTTCTACAATCTAATGCACATTGAAGGAAGATGAAGTTTAACCTACATCATATTCAAGATCACTCTACCGATCCTAGCTGCAGATAACCTAGAACTCTTTCACGTCATACCCGTTCCAGTGAAGGCCAAAACCACCTTTATCGTCATACAACCTTCTTTCCCGTATATGCTGGTAAACTTGTTTCGAGACCAATATTATCGAATGACTGAACAAGAGTTGAGCTCCTGCATTTATCTTAAGGAAGAAAACATTATTTGCAAACAGCGTCGTCCCATGTACAGAAATGGATCACTAGTCAGTGCCTGTGAGATACATTTTATGAACTAAGGCAAACAATCCTATTTATGTCGCATAGCAAAAATTGAAGGCGGCCCACACTGAATACAATTGCATGCTGCGAATTAAATGGATTTACTCGTTGGCGGAAAGAATATCATTAAACGTGGTCTGCGGTAGCACTGTTGAAAAACTCATTATCGAAAATTCAGGACTGTTGAAACTGCAACTAGGATGTGTCATCAAGCAACAACTATTCACTATCCAAGCACATGATATACGTTCCTCATCAATAAGACTTTCCTATACACCGGCAACCAATATCAGCGAGACATTAGTTCCTGAGCATACCAGATCGACAATTTATCAGCAGCACCATTATAAGACTCATCTAGCAGAATTAGATGATATCAAACACAGACTCATGCAGATGAAAACTAAGCTTCCATCAACACTTAATAGTCATGACATTCATCACTATAGTGTGACAAGCTTCATTCTCCTCGTGATAATTGCCGTGGGTTGCTACCTAATTGGGTAGAGATGTAGTACTACCAACCACCAATCCAAGGATTTAATTAAACCTGTTCCTCGGTCTTCTGCACAAAAGGGGGACTTTCTGATGACAAGCAGAGGAATCAACCAGCGGGAGCGGACTTTGAGATCACCATCGATCATCACTCTGGTTGAATGTTGCACATTAAACTCGGGGGAGAATGTCAGGAATCAGATCACACCTGCAGCTGTTCCACTAATTCATAACCTAGCTTACCATTAGCATTCTCAATACACACTGTCCATTCACCTTATCCCACACGCTCCCACATAGAACGTAAGATATCATTATACACACTGTCCATTCACACGTTCCCACATAGAACATAAGATATCGTAATGCACATAGTCGATTCACCTTAGAAATGTTTACGTCAAATGTTCTCGTGCTCAATATAGAATTTTCCCACTAAACTTCAGGTGGTGTCAGATTGCGTCCAGGCGCACTATGATAATACCAACTCAGCAGAATTATTTGTGAGAACATTTGATGAAATTACTTGTAAATCATGTGTAAATAGTTTGTAAGTGCACTGAATAAAGTTACTTTGTTTTTGTCGTTCGAAAAGAGAGTCGTTTTTATTATTTGCTACCCCCCACCCGAGGTAAGGAGCAAATTAGGAACTAAAGGTTGAAGTGGTAACAAGTGCCCCTTCAACATCAACAAATCGCCAGGGTGATACTGCCTTGACGAATCTTTCTGTTAGTCCATAGGGAATCAAAAGAGATTCTCCTCAAAACACCAATCGTTGAAGGAATTTAGAAGTGAATTTGTGTTAGTGAAGTTCAGAAACTTCAGGTTAATCAGAAGAAACATCTACATATTTTTTTTTCTTTTTTTTACATTACTATTAACGCAATACTCTATAAACACTCCAAGCGTCACATAAATCTAAACTTTTAAAATTTTCACTTTACATTTTAATTTTTACTTCTTAATTTTTTATTTTATTTCTTTTTTACTTTCTATTTCTTTTTCAATTTTTTTTATTATTCTTAATCGTTCCTTATTATTTTCCTTTAAATTCAAACTTTTAAAATTTTCATTTTACTTTTTAATTTTTAATTTTATTTCTAATTTAATTTTTTTTTTGTGCTTTTATTTTTTATTTTTATTCTTAATCGATCATTATTTTTTCCCTTTCTTTCGATTATTTTGTTACTCTCTTTCTTTTTCCCTTCTCTCGTTGCAATTCACAACTCATATTTCACCTATACTCACACTTATTTGCATAAGCTTTTTGGCTTTTTTTCCTTCTTAACTTTTCAAAGGGGTTATTTATGAGATTACTTGTCTGCTTTATTCTTAAACTACATACTATTTTTTGAGTACTTATACTACCTATGGTTCCAATGATTACAGTGTGACGAAAGCTTTGTTAAATATTTTATGTAGGAGAAAACAAGGATTACGCATTAGTCATCTTAATGCACAAAGCCTTCGACCAAAGATTGACGAATTTAGAGAGCTGTTTGAGGGTTCTATGCTTGATGTCATCTGTGTTACTGAGACATGGTTTATACCGGAAATACCTGACCATGAATGTATACTCACTCGGAGGCTACAAGCTGATTAGAAATGATAGATCCGATAGAATTGGTGGAGGCATCGCCTTATACATCCGCAATGGTATTGCACATAAAGTAGTACATGTGTCGCAGAGTGATAACCCTTTGCATTTTATATTTGTTGAGTTGATGTTAAGGACAGAAAAATGTTTAATAGGATGTGTCTATAGACCCAACAAGTATATCACCCTTCAGTCATTCTATTCTGCACTAGAAGAGATTTCTTGCAATTATGATAATATCGTTATAGCTGGTGACTTTAATTGTAATCTGTTGAACTCGCATTTATCACAGCCATTTATCAATGAAATAACAGGATATGATTTGACTCCCGTTAATTGTAGTGTCCCAACTCATTTTTGGTCCCAATCTCAAACGTTGCTTGATTAGTCAATCTTGATAAAGTTGTCTTTTTTGATCAATTATCTGCTCCAGCCTTCTCCAAGCACGATAACAATTTCTTAACATTCAATATCCAGCATGATTTCTACCCGCAGACTATATCTTTTTGGGATTTCAAAGGCATTGACTGCAGTAACCTCTCAGCTAAACTAGATGATGTACATTGGCATCAAATATATCAAATGTATTCTAGCAAAGAGCATGTCGCATTCTTGCAAGCTAACGTAACTCGTATTTTTAATGAGTGTGTTCCGTATAAATTAAAGCCTCTGAAGAGTCCTGGATGCCCATGGCTCTCGGAAAGAATAGAACGCTTGATTAACTTAAGAGATTGCGCTTTCAAGCGGTGGAAACGTTTCCGAGTCCCTGCTTTTTACGAGGATTTTAAAAACCTAAGAAACTCTGTAACAAATTTAATCAAAAAGAAAAGCATAAATTTTTATCTAAGGAATTGAACCAAGAGTTACCTACAAAACAGCTATGGAGAAATATAAAAGAACCGTGCATGGAAAAAAAATAGTGTGCCAGAATGTATAGATGTTGATGAGCTGAACAAATTGTTCTCTGAAGTATCATCAGTATCCTCTGCTTCAAACACAACATCTACAGCTGTAAGTTCAGATATGCAACATCCTTATCTATATTTCTGCAGATGTGCTGAAACTGATATGGTTGAAGCGATTTTTAACATAAAGTCGAACGCTATGGGGTATGACTCAATACATCCTCTATTCATAAAAATGACCCTACCTAAAATTCTCCCTTTTCTAACTCATATATATAATACGATTGTCATTACATCTAATTTTCCTCCTCAATGGAAACATGCAAAAATCATACCAACTGCAATGGAATATAGGCCCATAGCGATCCTCCCATATCTTTCAAAAGTTTTTGAAAGGCTAGCTTTCTGGCAAATCTCTGTATTCCTAAAGCAGAATAAACTCTTCTGTCCGCTACAGTCCGGGTTTAGAGAAAAACATAGCTGTAACACTGCTTTACTTAAAGTAACAGATGATATTAACATTTCAATGAACGGCAAGAATTTTCTCGTTCTTAACACTTTTAGATTTTTCAAAAGCTTTCTATACCGTTAAATACGACTGCTTAACCTACAAAATTAAAAACTTCTTTCGCTTCTCCGAATCAGCAGAAGAGCTAATAAATTCATATTTAATTAACAGGGATCAGAGAGTCTTCGCAAATGATAAAATATCAGCAGCACTACCAATCACTCGAGGAGTTCCACAAGGATCCATTCTGGGCCCTATATTATTTTCCCTTTACGTCAATGATCTCCTATTGGTGAAATTAGCTTTGCTGTTGATCACTTAAGTTATGATCTTCAGCAAATATCGATGTGGGCTGCTAATAATGGCTTAAGCTTGAACCCTAAAAAGTCGCAGTGTCCATCTGATAAGCTTGCCTCGACTCCATTAAATTACGTTGATAAAGCAGTAAACCTTGGCATTGTATTTGATCGGACGTTAAAGTGGGATGAGCATATAAACAAAATCTGCTCCCGAATTTACGCATCTCTTCGCATGTTGTATCACTCGCAATCATAAAAACCTGTATCCACTAGAGCTATGCTGGTTAAAACCCTCATTGTTCCATTAATAACTTATGGATGCGAACTCTTTCCTAGACGGGACTATGTTTTTAATCGGAAGTTAAACGTTGCATTTAATAATGCGACTCGTTACGTTTATGGTCCAAGGCGATATGATCATGTGTCTGCATATAGGTGTGAAATACTCGGTTGCTCTCTCGATTGCTACTTAGCCTTTAGATCAATTATGTTCCTTCATAAGCTAATCAGGTTAAAGGAGCCCTCATACTTATACTCCAAGTTACGGCTGACTAATTCATCGCGGATTCTGGGTTTCATATTGCCGAGATCAATGTCTGTCTCATCACAAAATCAATTCTTTCATCACACTGTGAAATATTGGAACCATTTACCTAAGTATGTGAAGAATAGCTATGAAATGAGAAACTTTCGGGATTTACTTTTTGAATATTTGCACACAGGTTTGTAAATGAGTGAAAGAAAAAGAGAATAGAGGAAATGAGGAAAAGACAAAGAAAATATTTATTTATAGCAATGTATCTTAACTTAAAAATTAAAACTTGATTTTAGATTTTTGTTAACTTCCTATTTTATGTTTATATTTATACATGTATATTTTTATTTTTATTTCGTAAACTCCTAATTGTGTGCAACATTATCTATAAGGATTATATTCTTATTGTGATTGTCACTAATAATAATAATAAACTAAACTAAACTACTACTGTATTGTGCATACGTGCTCAATTCGCAATGCAGCAATAATGCTATCATATAATGGTTTTAGGTGGTGTTTCCGTTCGACTTTGGATTGCACGAAATTCAGATGTCTGGGGTCGATGAGCTAACGCGACAAAGTCTAGTCTTGAGTTGTTATCCGAAAAACAATACATTTATACCCAGCAAATGTATATTTCATCTCTTTCCCAAAAATAAAATTAATTGGAAATAGTATTTTTTTATCTAGACATTTCCCCCATTTCGAATATCCTAATTTAATCAAATTAATATCAATGATAATTTCGTTTCCTATTGTATATCGACTTAGTGTTAAGTAGATGTGTTAATGTGATAAATACAGCAGTGTGAAGCAAAGAAACAAGTACGAAGTAAGTAAGTATTTTATACTTTATTTAGAAAAATAAGAAGAAAGGAAATGATATAACATTCAAGAAACCATGATAAAATCAGGTGAGTGTTTCACATTTACCAATTGATATCACACACGTATAAACACGTACAAATATAAGCCTTATAATGTCCCACAAAAAGGTAGCCAAAATTGTTGCTTGCGAGATACCACAGTTTTCGGGAAAAAGAACATCGGAATTGACTGAAAAGATCTAGATATTCCTTAACTCCATTTACGAGTATGTCTGAAATGCGCTGTGCGCTTATGAATTTATAGACAAAAGCACAGGAAATAATTGCTCTCATAAAAGTGTTGGAAACCTCTGTGATAACGGTTTTCAATATGGGACTCTTTGAACCTGTGTTGCGACAGTTCATGTTGACAACAGCTGGAAAGGGCTTAAAAACACTTACGGACTCAATATTTAAAATTTCGCTGTTAATAAGTCCACAGTACGGTCTAAGGAACAGTATGAGTAAAACAAAACTTTAACATTCTCGGTTGTATAAATATCATTCCCAAGATAGTTCATGATTGTGTTGTATATTCCCACCAACTTATAACTACTTCAAAATAATTAATGGGCAATCTCCCATCCGAACGAACGGGTATGATTATGCCGGACCCATTACGTTGGGTCGATCCCGCTGTCAAAACCTCAAATTTGTGAAATCATACATAGCCATACTTGTGTGCTTTGTGACAGAGGGAATCCACCTCGAATTGGTGGGAGACCTTTTATCTATCACCTTTTTATTGGCGCTAGACCGGTTTGTGGCGCGACATGGAAAACGCCAAATTTGGAGCGACAATGGCATGAATTTTTACGGTGCTTCTTTCTGAGCACCACAACAACATCGTCTCAGGTCATATTTCAAAAGACAATACCATCTTACGAAGAGATGTACACTCTCCTAACAAGGATTGAAGGATTTTTTAATTCACGTCCCATGTGGCATATCCGATGGGGAACCAAGCGCTTTAACTCCAGTGCACTTCATGATTGGGGAACAATATACTGCAAATTTACCTGATTAAAATTAAAAAAAAAAACTAATTGGTATGCTTTACGGATATGTACTTCTACAAGGCTTTTGGAAGCTATGGCACCAAGAGTACCTGACGTCAATATCGACCAAAATGGAAAACTAATCAACCCAATCTGCAAGTTGATGACTTTGTTATGCCCAAAGAATCCAACCTGCCACCAGACAAATGGATGAATCCTACAAACACATCCCGGAAAAGACAACAACGTCAGAGTCGTCACAATCCGCACTATGTTTGGCAACTACACTTGTTCCATCACGAAGGACTCCCCGATTCCCTTTACTGAAAGATTTCCAGGGAGGGCTGAATGTTTTGTAATGCTTTGCACTTACCCGAACACACATGCAGTTTTACATGCATTCACAGTTTTGTTTTTCATCATCTTATTCTTTTGCTGCACTAATTTAATTAATTTTTTGAACTCTACCTTTTTTTTCTGCTTTTGACCACCGTATCAGCAACACCGTTTGTGACTAGATTCCTTAATTTCTGCTTTGTCACTATACAAGTTGTATCACTAGTCCACCTAGAATTTGTCCTTTCAATAGCATCCAACTTTAATTTACCGGTATACCCAGTGACCTTTTGTCTGAAGGATGGGTATTGTTATTCCATGACTGGCAAGTTCGTCAGCTTTACAATTTCTTGGAACGTCCTTATGCTCCGGCACCCAAATTAAGTGAATATTGAACTGCTCCGCCATCTCTATAAGAGACGATCGGGAGTCTAGAGCTGTTATAGAATTTATTGAGGATGATTCAAAGGATTTGATTGCTGTTTGGCTGTCTAAAAAGATGCAGATATCAACGGTTGATATCACGTTTTTCTTTATCAAAGACAGGACTTCCCTTATTGTCATTATCTCCGATTGGAACACGCTACAGTGCTTTGGGAGACGGAAAGAGAGGTTTAGATTAAGCCTTTCAGAGAAGACACCACCGCCCACCAACCAGTGAGTTAATTTGGGTTGTAAGCCACATTTGCTCCCAACGGTTTTTTTGCAAGAGAAAAATGCGACAGTGGCTTTCTTTACTCTTTCTTTGTTAGGTTTCCATCTTAGTTTTCTGTCCAAAATACGACCCAGATATTTTGCTTCGTTGGAGAAGGTTAAGCTTGTTTCATTAAGGGATGGAGGGTCAATGGTGGGATATTATATTTCCTTGAGAGAAAAGTTCAGTTTTATGGGAACTTAGCTGCTTACCTAGATATGTTATTCAAAGTTTTTTGTAGGAGCTCTTTTATAGTTATGAGGCGTTTATCAGAGACTGCTATAGCAACGTCGCGTCGTCCGCATAAGCAATAACTTCGCAACCCTCAGCTTCCAGGATTATCAATTGTTCATTAACCACCAAATTCCAAAGAAGTGTTGATAGGACACCTTGGGGGTTCCCCTGCTGACATATCTTCTAACAGATGACCCACCCAGCTTTGAGTTGATAATTCAACTGTTAAGCAGTAAATCAATCAACTTGCCTGCAGATTTGACAGTGCTTTCGTTATCGCAGATGAGTAGACTTTGTTAAAAGCGCCTTCTATATTTAGGAAAGCTACCATGTACTTCTCATGACACAGGGAGTACTCGATCTTATTGACTAACGTATGCAATGCCTCGATCTTATTGACTAACGTATGCAATGCTGTTTCTACTGATTTGCCCCTACAGTATGCATGTTGAGCCGCGGACAGCAGCTGTGTGTCAATACTGTCACGTTTTAGAAAGAATGATGATAGACTTATAGGTTTGAAATCTTTTGGACTAGCGTGTGAATATTTACCAGCTTTGGCTATCAAAACCACATTGACTTCTCTCCACATATGCGGAATATGGACCAGATCAAGACAGCTCTTAAATATAAAAGTTAGAACCGGCAGGATAATGTCAGATGACATTTGCAGTTCAACAGGTCTTATACCATCGGGCCCAGCAGATTTGTATGTTTTTTTTTTTATAATTTGAGCAATAAAAACAGTATATGAATACTCTTAAACTATTACAGGACACGGGCGTTGTGAAGAAGAGAGAGAGAGAGGACGAAAGATTTAGTGCAGTGGTTTGAAACTCAGTTGGTATTAAGTTTCTGTAAACTCCAAGGGTAGCGTCCAGATAACTGGGGACCTTGTTTGTTTTGCTTTTGTCGTTGCTCATGACTCACAGTATTTTTTCCGTCCTCCTGATGTCATCATCACGATCAAGTTGCTTTTTCAGATATATGACCACTCTACTGCCAGTGTTATGCCTTCGCACTATAGCTGGAGTGAGGGAAGGGGCGATAAGCCCAGCAACAGCAGCAGATAAGAAACGGCAGAGGTCGGATGACCCTGTTGAGAGCACTCAACAACAATAACCATAACAACAACAACAACAACAACAACAACAACAACAACAACAACAACAACAACAACAACAACAACAACAACAACAACAACAACAACAACAACAACAACAACAACAACAACAACAACAACAACAACAACAACAACAACAACAACAACAACAACAACAACAACAACAACAACAACAACAACAACAACAACAACAACAACAACAACAACAACAACAACAACAACAACAACAACAACAACAACAACAACAACAACAACAACAACAACAACAACAACAACAACAACAACAACAACAACAACAACAACAACAACAACAACAACAACAACAACAACAACAACAACAACAACAACAACAACAACAACAACAACAACAACAACAACAACAACAACAACAACAACAACAACAACAACAACAACAACAACAACAACAACAACAACAACAACAACAACAACAACAACAACAACAACAACAACAACAACAACAACAACAACAACAACAACAACAACAACAACAACAACAACAACAACAACAACAACAACAACAACAACAACAACAACAACAACAACAACAACAACAACAACAACAACAACAACAACAACAACAACAACAACAACAACAACAACAACAACAACAACAACAACAACAACAACAACAACAACAACAACAACAACAACAACAACAACAACAACAACAACAACAACAACAACAACAACAACAACAACAACAACAACAACAACAACAACAACAACAACAACAACAACAACAACAACAACAACAACAACAACAACAACAACAACAACAACAACAACAACAACAACAACAACAACAACAACAACAACAACAACAACAACAACAACAACAACAACAACAACAACAACAACAACAACAACAACAACAACAACAACAACAACAACAACAACAACAACAACAACAACAACAACAACAACAACAACAACAACAACAACAACAACAACAACAACAACAACAACAACAACAACAACAACAACAACAACAACAACAACAACAACAACAACAACAACAACAACAACAACAACAACAACAACAACAACAACAACAACAACAACAACAACAACAACAACAACAACAACAACAACAACAACAACAACAACAACAACAACAACAACAACAACAACAACAACAACAACAACAACAACAACAACAACAACAACAACAACAACAACAACAACAACAACAACAACAACAACAACAACAACAACAACAACAACAACAACAACAACAACAACAACAACAACAACAACAACAACAACAACAACAACAACAACAACAACAACAACAACAACAACAACAACAACAACAACAACAACAACAACAACAACAACAACAACAACAACAACAACAACAACAACAACAACAACAACAACAACAACAACAACAACAACAACAACAACAACAACAACAACAACAACAACAACAACAACAACAACAACAACAACAACAACAACAACAACAACAACAACAACAACAACAACAACAACAACAACAACAACAACAACAACAACAACAACAACAACAACAACAACAACAACAACAACAACAACAACAACAACAACAACAACAACAACAACAACAACAACAACAACAACAACAACAACAACAACAACAACAACAACAACAACAACAACAACAACAACAACAACAACAACAACAACAACAACAACAACAACAACAACAACAACAACAACAACAACAACAACAACAACAACAACAACAACAACAACAACAACAACAACAACAACAACAACAACAACAACAACAACAACAACAACAACAACAACAACAACAACAACAACAACAACAACAACAACAACAACAACAACAACAACAACAACAACAACAACAACAACAACAACAACAACAACAACAACAACAACAACAACAACAACAACAACAACAACAACAACAACAACAACAACAACAACAACAACAACAACAACAACAACAACAACAACAACAACAACAACAACAACAACAACAACAACAACAACAACAACAACAACAACAACAACAACAACAACAACAACAACAACAACAACAACAACAACAACAACAACAACAACAACAACAACAACAACAACAACAACAACAACAACAACAACAACAACAACAACAACAACAACAACAACAACAACAACAACAACAACAACAACAACAACAACAACAACAACAACAACAACAACAACAACAACAACAACAACAACAACAACAACAACAACAACAACAACAACAACAACAACAACAACAACAACAACAACAACAACAACAACAACAACAACAACAACAACAACAACAACAACAACAACAACAACAACAACAACAACAACAACAACAACAACAACAACAACAACAACAACAACAACAACAACAACAACAACAACAACAACAACAACAACAACAACAACAACAACAACAACAACAACAACAACAACAACAACAACAACAACAACAACAACAACAACAACAACAACAACAACAACAACAACAACAACAACAACAACAACAACAACAACAACAACAACAACAACAACAACAACAACAACAACAACAACAACAACAACAACAACAACAACAACAACAACAACAACAACAACAACAACAACAACAACAACAACAACAACAACAACAACAACAACAACAACAACAACAACAACAACAACAACAACAACAACAACAACAACAACAACAACAACAACAACAACAACAACAACAACAACAACAACAACAACAACAACAACAACAACAACAACAACAACAACAACAACAACAACAACAACAACAACAACAACAACAACAACAACAACAACAACAACAACAACAACAACAACAACAACAACAACAACAACAACAACAACAACAACAACAACAACAACAACAACAACAACAACAACAACAACAACAACAACAACAACAACAACAACAACAACAACAACAACAACAACAACAACAACAACAACAACAACAACAACAACAACAACAACAACAACAACAACAACAACAACAACAACAACAACAACAACAACAACAACAACAACAACAACAACAACAACAACAACAACAACAACAACAACAACAACAACAACAACAACAACAACAACAACAACAACAACAACAACAACAACAACAACAACAACAACAACAACAACAACAACAACAACAACAACAACAACAACAACAACAACAACAACAACAACAACAACAACAACAACAACAACAACAACAACAACAACAACAACAACAACAACAACAACAACAACAACAACAACAACAACAACAACAACAACAACAACAACAACAACAACAACAACAACAACAACAACAACAACAACAACAACAACAACAACAACAACAACAACAACAACAACAACAACAACAACAACAACAACAACAACAACAACAACAACAACAACAACAACAACAACAACAACAACAACAACAACAACAACAACAACAACAACAACAACAACAACAACAACAACAACAACAACAACAACAACAACAACAACAACAACAACAACAACAACAACAACAACAACAACAACAACAACAACAACAACAACAACAACAACAACAACAACAACAACAACAACAACAACAACAACAACAACAACAACAACAACAACAACAACAACAACAACAACAACAACAACAACAACAACAACAACAACAACAACAACAACAACAACAACAACAACAACAACAACAACAACAACAACAACAACAACAACAACAACAACAACAACAACAACAACAACAACAACAACAACAACAACAACAACAACAACAACAACAACAACAACAACAACAACAACAACAACAACAACAACAACAACAACAACAACAACAACAACAACAACAACAACAACAACAACAACAACAACAACAACAACAACAACAACAACAACAACAACAACAACAACAACAACAACAACAACAACAACAACAACAACAACAACAACAACAACAACAACAACAACAACAACAACAACAACAACAACAACAACAACAACAACAACAACAACAACAACAACAACAACAACAACAACAACAACAACAACAACAACAACAACAACAACAACAACAACAACAACAACAACAACAACAACAACAACAACAACAACAACAACAACAACAACAACAACAACAACAACAACAACAACAACAACAACAACAACAACAACAACAACAACAACAACAACAACAACAACAACAACAACAACAACAACAACAACAACAACAACAACAACAACAACAACAACAACAACAACAACAACAACAACAACAACAACAACAACAACAACAACAACAACAACAACAACAACAACAACAACAACAACAACAACAACAACAACAACAACAACAACAGGAATATTATATGTTACTAACAATATTTGGTTCGTTAAATAGCTAATAAAATCGTTAATATTTTTAGTTTTTAATGTTGGCTCTTTTTCCATCATAAGATAGCTATGAGTAAAGGCTGAAGTATAATAATCGGAAGCAATTGGAAGCTAATTTTATAGTTCTACGTTAAGTTTCCTTCAGTACTGCCAATTGCTCAAGTAGCCAATAATAGGGGTATGTGTTTGGAAGCAACTGTCAAATCGCTTTTCATGTCATTTGAGTTTTTGTGTCAAATTAGCGAATCCATTCGATCTTTCGTAAGTGAGCAAAAGTTTGGGAGTATTGTCTCGACCGATGGTGGAACCGAACTGGATATAGCCAACCGAATTGCCAAAGCAAAGTCCGCGTTCGCGATGAAATCCAAAATATGGCGAAGCAATGCAATCAGTTTGAACACCAAGCTAAGACTGTTCCGCTCCAACGTTGAAGCCGTGCTGTTATATGGATGCAGCACGTGGAGAGTGACCACCGCTATCATCAGAAAGCTGCAAATATTAGTTAATAGGTGCCCGCGCAACATCTTAAAGATTTTCTGGCCCAATCGTATCTCTAGCGAACATCTTTACGGGAGAACGGGTCAGGAACCAATAGGCACAACCATCCAACGACGGAAGTGGTAGTGGATTGGTCACACGCTCCAATGAAACCCCTTAACTCAGGACGGCAGAAGACCTGGTGGTCCAAGGAGAACATGGCGCAGAACAGTCGAGAAGGAAGCACGGCAGTTGGGGAAAAGCTGGGGAGAGCTGAGTCACATTACCAGAAACCGTACACGATAGCGCGTAGGAGTAGTCGAGGCCCTAGGACCCACAGGGGGATATAGGATATAAGTAAGTGAACAAAAGTGAACGGAAACGTTACGAATCGAAGCAAAAAGTTATTATGGTCACACAATACAAATCCTTTGTATTCGCACTGTTCGGAAGTGGTCGTACGAATTCATTCTTCTATTATAGTTCGGCCTTAAGATTTCTATGTAAGCGAAGACACAGAAATAGTTTTGTTTTATTTTTTGAAGCATTAATTGGGTAGATGGCCTTCTCAGCTTCGACGTTTATTACGGCGTAATCTTGGGTATACTGCTTCCAGTCTTCTTTTCTGTTCTCTTCCCAGTGTCGAGTAATTGCAATTTTTATATCTCTTTTAGGTTGAGCGAAGAAAGAAACCAATAGTTCACCTATCGCCGACTTAGCGACACTATCTGCCAGCTCGTTACCTTCTATAACAATAAGCCGCGGTATCCACATGAGTTTAATTTAATTATAGCTCAAAATAAGCTTGTCTCGGATGGTTTTAATTATTGGAGTTTTGTTGTCGATATTTTTGATGGGTTCAATTGTTGATAAGTTTTCGGTACAGATTGTTGTGTTTTTATTTTTCGATAACTCCAAGGCTCTAAGAATCGCCGCTGATAGAACTGAGGACGATTCTTCGAGTAGTCCTTTGGATAGAGTTTTTCCGTCTTGATCAACAACTGCGAAATGAACTCTTGCGCTGGTTATTGACGCATCAGTAAATTGAAAACTCCGATGTTCTTGTTCAGTATCCATAACTGCGAAGAACATTTGTTTGTAGGTCTCGTCGGGGGTGGATATTTTCGAGAACGAATTAAGATGGGTATTAATGGATTTGTGGAAGTCACTTTCGTATTATCTTCGGGTTGGCTGTTGGTAGTAGGATTATCACTTACCGACTGGGGCTGTGAGTAACTGTGCTGTAACGGGTCTGTTGATGGTTCTGCTACGAAGGCGGCTTTGAGCCTGTCGTTAGAAATTTTTAAGGTTCGCTGCTTAATCTGGATCGTGAAATATTTATTTGTTCTTTCGACGACTTCGTATGGTCCATCGTAGGCTGGCTGCAGTCGTATACGGACCGCGTCATTTCTAACAAAAACATGCGTACAACTTTGTAGTTCTTGTTGTTGGGAGTACCGTGGAAAAATGTCGGCTTTGCCAAAATTTCCGCATTGCTTCACGAAGGTCCCTGAGTAGCTCGTGCTCGCACTTTTGCGTTTTGTTCTCGACAAAAAATTGTTCGGGGAGCCGCAAGGTTGATCCAAAAACGAGGTCAACTGGAGTAGCGCGGCCTTCAAAGTTCTGTGCCATCGTTCGATGATACCGTTGGTATGTGGGTGGTATGGAGTCTTCTTGGTGTGCTTAAAACCAAATGTTTCTGCAACTTCTCGAAATAAAGTTGACTCGAATTGTCATCCCAAATCGGTCGTGATTTTTGCGGGAACACCGTAGCGTGCGATCCATTCGCTGACAAATGCGCTGGCGACTGTTTCTGCAGCGATGTTCGTGATGGGTATCGCTTCTGGCCACCTTGTGCAGCGGTCGATGCAGGTCAATATATAACGGTAACCTTTAGATGGGGGTAGTGGAGCTACGATGTCAATGTTAATTTGCTCGAAACGATTCGGGATCTTGCCGTACGGGATCAATGCAGTTCAATTATATCGTGTTGTTTTACATCTTTGACATGCGATACACTGGCGGACAAATTTGGTAATGTCCGACTTCATTCCAGGCCACACATACTGTTTGGTGATTAACTTGATTGTAGAACGAATTTCAGGTTGCGACAATTGATGGTAATTGGATAAAATTTGCTTTCGGTGTGTTTTAGTAGTCCAAGAACGGATGGTGTCGGTTGATACGTCACAGTCGGTCTACGGAATCCTAAGCGCTTTGATTATTTACGAACTTGAAGAATTGCTTCGATCAAGAATGGCTTTTAGCTCGATGTCATCGAGTTGTTCGGAAGCTAATTTCTCATAGTGAGTCTGCTACCTGATTTTCTGAACCGGGCACGTGACAGATATCTGTCGTGAACTGTGAAACGAAATCCAAGTGACGAACTTGGCGTGGCATAGCCTTGCCTAACTTTTTTTTTGATAAGCGAAGGTCAGCGCCTTGTGGTCGGTTAATATATGGAAGTCTAGTGCTTCCACTGCGTGTCGGAAATATTTGACTCCTTCGTACATAGCCAGCAGCTCCCTCTCGTGGGTGCTATATTGTTGCTGGGTCGGTGTCAAACGACTGCTGAAAAATCCAAACGGTCGGGTTTGACCGTCGACTACCTGATGCAGTACTGCTTCTATCGTTTTATAGGATGCGTCTACGCTCAGCGAGAAGTTTGCGTTCGTTGCTGGGTGAGCTAAAAACGTTGCGTTGGATAACTTTTTGTTGCAGAGGTCAAAAGCGTTGAGAGCCTCTGAGTTGCAACTGATTGACGTATCCTCATTCTTTTTGTTTCACTTTCCAATGAGATCTTGAAGTATCATCTGCGTTTTGACTGCGCTTGGGAGGAACGGTCTGTAGAAATTTATCATCGCTAGGAATCACTTTGGGCCTTTAATAGTTTTTGGCATAGGGAAGACGTTGATTACGCGAACTCTTTCTTCCTTTTGTTTGATGCCGTTTTCAGAAATGGAATATCCCACGAATATGAACTCCTGTTTGCCGAGGAATCGATCGAAAATTTGTCGTAGGCGCTTTTCATCTTGCTCAATGTTGTCCGAAGCAAAGAAACCATCGTCCAGGTATGGAAAGGCAAATTCCAAGCCATCAAGAACTACGTGCATGTACCTCTGAAAGGTTTGAGCAGCGTTCCGTAATCCGAAGGTCATGTAGAGGAATTCGAAGAGTCCGAAAGGTGTCGTGAATTTGAAATTTGATGGTACGCTCGTTGTGAATCGATGGTCGAAAAAATACGTTTGTTGTGGAAAATATTGGAAAAAGCCTGGATAAAAGGTATGGAATACCTGCCAGGGATGATTTGTGCGTTTAGCGCGCGGTAGTCTCCACAAGGACGCTATTCGCCATTTCTCTTCAGAATTATATGTAGCGAGCTAGACCAATTGTTTTTAGATGGCGTACATATACCGTTTCGATGTGATGGGCCACTAACGTTCTAAGCGGAGTTTTTTTGACACAAAAAGTTCTGATGTCATTGAATTCAGTTAATAGATGCGCGAGAGGATCTTTAATATTAAAGGTTTTAATGCCGCACGTACCTGACTTTTTTTTTTATAATTTGCACGTGTTAAAGGGGATATGAATACCCTTATACTAATTTTTAGAACACGTGCGTTTTGTGGAAAGGGGAAGAGACAGAGAGAAAGGCAGAGTGGTGTAGTTTGAAACTCAGGTGGTATTAAGTTTCTGTAAACTCCAAGGGTGGCTGTCCAGATAACTGGGGAGTATTTTGTTTGTTTTCGCTATTATTATCATTGCTTATGATCCACAGTAATTTTTTCCGTCCTCTTGATGTCATCATCACGATCAAGTTGCATTTTAGCCATATGACCACCTTACTGCCAGTGTTATGCAGTTCACAGTTGACGAGCTTATTTTTCCTTACGTCGATTAAGAGACCATAATGCTTTCAAAAATCGGAGACTATAATTGGTGTTGTGACATCTGCGATAATGAATTTCCAAGCGAACCCTCTGCGGAGTCCTAAGTTGAGAACCAAACGTTTTTCGACGTACGTAGCTATCGGAGTACCGTTCGCAGCAAAGAGATGAGATGGTGATTTGCTGAAACGTGTGTTAAATGTAGGTGGCAGAACGGAAACATCGGCACCCTTATCGACTAAAAATTTCTGCTTGCAATTCTGGTCGATTACCATCAAGCGACTAATTCGTTAATCAAGTGTAGCAGCGACAGACTCGACCAACGGCCGATTTAGTTTTTTGGATTGCCTTTTAGATATGCTCATGGCGACCTGCAGTTGCGCGCAAAATCACCAAATCCTCAGTGAAACCTGCGGATTGCAGCATCGCCAGATGATGGGTTCACGCTACGTCTATTACGCAAGGGAGAATGGTGCTTGCTTTGACTTTGATATCGCGATGGAATTAGTTGCTTATTACGATATAATAGTTGGTCGATCTTCGAAACCAGCTGCACGAGATGCCGTTTAAGAACTGAGCTCTGTTGTGTTCCATCGTAGGTGGAACTGTTTTTCTGCGTACCAGCGTTCGTTCGTTCGATGCTCTTTGATCGTGTAGCGGATGCAATGGTGCGGTAGTCGCCCACTTTCATGATTTAGTCAGCAAGCTCGGCCAGTGCGCTGAGCTTTTCGTTAGACGTCTGCAAAATCGCGGCTACCTGCGACGGTGACCATATGGTAACAGGTTCGATCGGCAACAGGATCAGCGGGCCAAATAAAACAATTATCAGAATTGTTTGCTAAGATTATTAGTATGCACTCCTGAAAATTTTTGCGAAAAATTCCCAGTAAATCGTTCTCGTCCTAAATGGGTTAACAGACTTAATAAATAAATAAATGCATTAACACCGTTTGCAGATTTTTGAAAAGTGTTTGGAAATTGAAGCTTGCTTGGATTACAGCTTTAGACGGCATTTTCAAAAATTATGGCGCATTCACATTATGACATTACCTTGTAAAAGGCGGGTATTTGCAAAGCCCAATTCATGACATTTACAACTTGCGAAGCAATACGAATTCTACTGTGGACGTCCCCGCTTTTCGCACTACAAATTTTAGGAACTTCTACTACATACTCGTAGTATCTTGCAAATTGTTTAATAGGCTCCCTGAGGACATACGGGTTATTAGACCTTTACCCAAATTTTTGAAAAAGTTCTATTTTGGCTACTTGATTTTAATCATAATGAAATTTATTTTATTTTTTTGTAGGCGCCGGTCAAATGCGGTATCACTGAGCGAGAGATTCAAGGTTCGAATCCAAGAAAACATAAAAATAAAAAAGATTCTGTATAAGCTTCAACTTCAATAATACATCCATTTATCTGCTTTTTAAGATTCTTCTATGATCATCGCTAGGCAGCTCTCGGAGTTTAAAATTGTATAAATTTAACGAAACTAATTTTTAAAGCATCATGGCTCAGTGGTTAAGAGCGCGATCAGTGAGGGAGGGGTTCAAGGTTCGAATCCAAAAAAAAAACCAAAAAAAAGTTTTCTCACGATCCCACCTCTCGCGAACGTCTGACAAACGTGAAACTGTTATGAAAAGCTTCTCTCAATCGAAAAAATTACCCTTCGGAAACGGCATAAAACTATAGGTCCCATTCACCCCATTAATTGAATTGATGAACTTCAAAAGTATGTAACTTTGGAAATTAAAAGACTTAAGGCTTGAGGTCGGACTGGATCTAAGTTTGTCTCAAAATTATTCTGCAAAATAAGAGGCGACCCCACATAATCATATCTTTCAAAAATTGTGCGTTTCAGAAATGTTCTTATAGTTTTCGTGTGTTATAGGTGCTTTCCCGAAATTTTTCATGAATATAGGATTAAGATTTTGAATTTTAAGTTTTTGAAAACTTCGATTTTTATGAGGTAATTTTCGATTACTTATCGGTATATTTCCAGCTGTATTGCGGTTATAACTTCACGGATGTTGGTTTCTAAGTGCTCCAAAGTTTGGGTATTTTCTGCATGGGCACGATCTTTGACATAGCCCTACAAAAATAAGTCCAATGGGCTCAGATCACACGATTTTGGTGGCCAACTGATGTTGCCAAATCTCGAAAATAAACGGCCGGGAACTTTTAGTGCAAACCCAAATTTGCCTGTGTTGTGTGGCACAAAACTCTGTCCTGTTGGGACCATATATCGCTTACATTATTGTCTTCAATCTCAGGTTAAATAAAGTTGGTTATCATTTAGCCAGAGCGCAAAGAATTCAACGTAACATTGGCGCCTTTGTCGTTCTCAAGAAAAAATACGACCCGATCCACAGTGCGCACCAAACTGTCACTCGTGGTGGATACAGTGGCGTCTCAATGACCACATCTCCATTCTCGGAACCCCAAATTCTGCAATTTTGTTTGTCTACGTAACCACTGAGCGATAAATGGGCCTCATAGCTGAAGAAAAATTAGTTCGAAAAATCGGAGTAAACTTGTTAATATTCTAGCATTCAATCGACGTATGTTCTGCGCATTCTATGGTCAGCAGGTAACAATTTGAATCCGTTAAGCAGCAGTAAGGGTGGCCATGGTGTAGTGGTAACATCATCACTTGTCACGCTGTTGATTCACGGTTCGAATCCTGATGGCAAGAATCGTCTATTTATTTCGAATGAAATAAATAAAAAAGTCGATCACTTGCGAAAGCTAAGTCAACTCTACTGTGAAGGCATAATACTGGCAGTAGGGTGGTCTTATAGCTAAAATGCAACTTGATCATGATGATGACATCAGAAGGACGGAAAAAAATACTGTGAATCATAAGCAATGACAATAATAGCGAAAATATACAAAATACTCCCCAGTTATTTGGACAGCCACCCTTGGAGTTTACAGAAACTTAATACCACCTGAGTTTCAAACTACACCACTCTGTCTTTCTGTCTGTCTCTTCCCCTTTCCACAAAACACACGTGTTCTAAAAATTAGTATAAGTTTTTATTATTTAACACGTGCAAATTATTAAAAAAAAGTAAACGATCCATATTGTAAAATGGTAAGGCAAGAGCTAACTACCTGTTGCTATGGATGATAGATGAATTTCACAGATGCCATATGGCATATGATTCTCTTATCGCGACTCAGGTTGACATTGATGGAAAAAGGTTTTTTGTCAACTACCAATTCATTATGACAATGGTTGTCTGCAACGCAGCTACTGGAACAACATCCACTAGTCGTTGTTACATTTGTGGGAAAACTTCCAAAGACTTCAACCAATTAGACGACAGAAGAAAAATTTTAAAAGAAGCTACTGAACTCGGCCTGTCTATTTTACATGCGAGAATCAGATTTTTCGAAAGCATTCTGCATTTAGCATATAAACTGCCTGTAAGAAAGTATCGGGAAAGAAAAACAGAAGACGAAAAAAGAATGGGAAAGGAGAAAAAGCTGGAAATACAGACAAGATTTCGGAATGAAACTGGTCTATTAGTAGACATGCCTAAAACAAACTTCGGCAATACAAATGACGGAAATACAAGCAGGAGATTCTTTGAAGGTCCGAAATTAGCTTCAGAAATTACAGGTGTAGATTACGAGTTGATTTTTAGACTCAAAGTAATTTTAGAGATTATATCAAGCGGATACATGGTAGATACAGACAAATACGACAAATACGCTGAAGAAACTGCTCGTTTGTATATAAAACTGTACCCTTGGCACCCAATGACACCTACACTGCACAAAGTGCTCATACATGGTTCGGACATTATAAAAAATGCATTATTGCCTATAGGACAACTGTCTGAAGAGGCAGCAGAGGCACGAAATAAATATTTTCGAGCTTACAGACAGGATTTTGCGAGAAAATTCTCTAGAGAATCCTGCAATAAGGATATCTTGAACCGGCTTCTCTTGAGCTCAGATCCGTTACTTAGTGCCTCAAGAGCTATACATAAAAGAAAGTTGTCGTCATTTTTGCCTGAAACAATAGAGATGCTTCTCTCAGCTCAACCAAATCCAGCAGTCGAAAGTGATGAGGGTGACGAAATTAGCGATGATGAATAAAATAAATTCTTTTGTTAAAATCACGTTTTGACTTTTCTTCAATATATGAAATTATAACTGTTTTTCTTTTTAAACACTTTGTTTTTTTTTATTTACGGCACTCTAAGCCTAATAAACAATAAAAATATTTTTGGCCGGGTAGATTCATGAAATACCTCTATGTGCTGCCGCGGTAACCACTGCAGCCATAATGACTTGAGGAACTCATCGCTCAGCCGTGTCCCGGCAAGACCTTGTAGCTTGTTTAGCAGCTGAGTTGGACGTTTATCGCCGAGCTCTATCTCGAACAACACCTTCTTAATAATACACTGGTTGCTGTCGCCAAATCTCTCAAGCAAAAGTTTTTTTTTTTAAAGAATCGTATTTACCTGTAGCTGGTGGTGAAAGTATTGCCTCAGACGCTGGTGATAGAATCCTTGACTCGATGGCGCAATGGTATTCAATTTCGACGTGTAGTGTCGTCTGCCTGTCATCTGGAACTGCGCTTTCCCTTCTTTAAACCATATTTCAGGTTTCTCGTTCTAGAACAATTGCAGTTTCATAGATATCTTTTCCATCTGGAACGGATCGGCTGCTTCGTTACTTTGTGATCCAGATTATCCTATACTTGCGGCCGCCTTCGTCTCCATCTTGTTGGCTTCGCGATCAGACATGTACTTTGTGTGTACTTGGCTGTAAAAAGCCTCGGGGTCACCAAATGTGGAAGTCGCTTTCGTAGAGATGCTTCTATTTTTAGGAAAATGAGGGATATTACACTCGTGTTAATTTACTTTTACTTCTATTTCATCAAAAAAGGGGTTGAATAATCTAAATTAATTAACAATATATTTTGCAAAAGAAACGAGGGTTGAAATCGGGAAAGAGACTTGTGTATGTGCTGATGCGATGCTGTTGAATGTCGACATGCTAATTACTATTTCATCATCGGTTTTATATAATATCAGCTGCACGCGACGTTGTAGATTCCGTTAGCTGAGTTGAGTTGATTCATTCCTAAGGGTCCATGGTGGTGGATTAAGAACATGTCTGTTAAATGAGAGTTTGAGAACGGAGAAGAGATTGAGTTTTGATTTTACATGGGTTTAATCAAGTGAGATGTGTCATCATCAATGATGTCCATACCGTAATTGTTGTTGGGTGTCAGTGAATTGGTGACTGAATTTAGGATTGAGTTTGGAACTGAATGTGGTGCGTTTGAGAGTGTTGTCTTTGACAAGAGTACTTGAGGTTGGGTAATTATTTTTTGTGTGTTGAATTCAGGTGTCTAAGGACGAGCAGTTTCAAGCTGCGCGGTGGAACTGATTGGAAGAGTAATATCTATTAGGTTTATGAGGTTGGTCGTTGATGCAATTTTGGGGTTTGATGCGTGGGTAGCAGGTTCTGTTTGGTGTGGTTTTGGCAATCTAATATTTGCGGACAATTTGTCAGATGCGATTGCATTAGTTTTGCCGATTGGATTGATTATATCAGAAAAAAGCCGTGTGTTGGGTAAAACGGGATTTTGCTCTTTGTAGTTACATTTAGCTTCAGCCAAAGTGCATTTATTTTTGCCATTCTTGACCTGTTAAAATAGTCGTGTAAAAAGAAGAGCTCATAGAAAAATAGTGAAAGTGAAGTGGAAAAGTATACAAGTATTTAAAAATCTGGTTTCAAGCTAGACATTTAAGCCGATATCAACCACAGAAATTTAATTCTGAGTAAGTTGTAGCGTATTAGACATAGAATTGAAAACTTAAATATTTACAAAGAAGTTAACCTCACTAAATGTGGAAAACAGGAATATTCGAAACCTCTCCTGAATCAAACAACGTAGAAAAGCGTCGACCTAGCTCCAGTAAAAGTGATAAGCAATCGGAAGACAAAGCTAGTATGTCAAAAAAATCCTTGATTGACAAAATTGAGATCTTGCTAAAGATCAAGCGTCAAAGACCGACTTTGAATTCCTTGTCTCCGAAATATCTAACATAAGAGTAATGCATGAAGAGATTTCCTCTAAGGCATTACAATTCGAAACTCGAAACAGGAAACTTGAAATGCAGCTGGATAAACTGTCGCTAAAAATTACCGAAACAAGTCACATCGTACACCTGCCTGTAGAAAAAAACAAGGACATGAATGGGAGAGCAAAGTCCATATGTGCTGGACTACTAGGTGAATTCAACGCAAATGACATCGAAAGTGTCTAGTGTACAAAGTCGAGACTCAATTACTCAATTAGTGATAGTCAAAATGAGAAGTCGAAATTCCGCTTGGGCTGTTCTCCGCAATACATCGAGACTTAAGGAGACGAAAATTCACATTAGTACAATATACGTAGAAGAAGAGCTTAGCACCGATTATGAAATCACTGCGAGAGTTAAACCCGAAGAAGAAAATTGTTCTAAGGGAAGACCGACTTTTTATAGAGGACACAATTTTCAATTGGGATACTTGTGAAGGGCTTTTGTGTTGCAATGAGGATGGAATTTGCCGTGGTGTAGTGGTAACATCATCGCTTGTCACGCTGTTGGTTCACGGTTCGAATTCTGATGTCAAGAATCATCTATCTATTTCGCATGAAATAAATAAAAAAGTCGATCACTTACGAAAGCTAAAGTCAACTTTACTGTAAAGGCATAACACTGGCAGTAGGGTAGTCATATGGCTAGAATGCCACTTGATCGTGATGATGACATCAGGAGGATAACAAAATACTGTGAATCATACGCAAAGACAATAATAGCGAAAAAAAAAAACAAAATACTCCCCAGTTATCTGGACAGCCACCTTGGAGTTCACTGAAACTTAACTACCACCTGAGTTTCAAACCAACTGCACCAATCTGTCTTCCTCTCTGTCTCTTCCCCTTTTCACAAAAAAAAAACCCCGTGATCTAAAAATTAGTATAAGGGTATTCATATCCCCTTTAACACGTGCAAATTATATATATAAAAAAAAAAATACTTGAAGCTTTTCCTAGAGATGTGTAAAAAATTATGAATGATTTACACAATCATAATAATGTATACAAAACGTCAAACAAAATACGATGTCATACGTCAACATTAACGAATTCAGCTGATTCAGGTGGTCAGGAGCCCGCTGTAACAAGTAAAACTACTGGGCGAATTCACCCACGTTCACCCGTGCGATCCAATAGAGATACATTAGTCTACCGGAATGAAATAGTAATATATTGTAGAGTTAATATGTAATTTAAGTATTTTAAGCTACAATGTTGCTGGATTGAAAAATAAATTAGAATACATAGATTTTTTCAATTATGTAAATAATTTCGATGTATTTATGCTATTTGAAACCCATGTATGAAGAGAAAAGATTAGAAAACCTACTTGTAAATTATGAACTAGAGTGGATACCTGCTGTTAAAAAGTATATTTGGAAGATGGAGTGGTGGTGAACTATTTGCTTATAGTCAAAATCTGAAAACTGTGGATGTACAACTCAAAAAGATTGAAGAAGCAATTGTCTTTAAACCGAAAAATAATATTTGGTGCCCAACTAAGTTCTCGTTGTTTGTCAATAGATGGCTCCACCAGTAAGTGCTGGTCGATTTTGACATATCCAAAACGTCATGAATCGAGCTTAGACATATGGTAGACAAATTGTTTTGACACATTAGTGATTTTGTTTTGGCGTCATACACTTTTGGTTGTGTGAAAATGTCTGATTTTATGCTAAATAATAGTTATTTGCGAGAAGTGTTGATTTTCTTCTTTCATTCGAAGAAAACGGCGGCTGAAGCGCATCAAGAACTCCAAAAAGTTTACAGAGATACTGCTCTAAGTAAAACAACGTGCCGTGATTGGCTCCGTCGCTTCAAAGATGGTGATTTCGATGTTGATGACCTTCCGCGTAAACGAAGGCCAAAATCCTTCGGAGACGCTGAATTGGAGGCATTGCTCCACGAAGATCCGTGCCAACCATCCCAAACCCAACGAAACCATCATTGAGGAACGGTATCAACTTCAATTGATTCGACTGAGCCGAGCACTGTGCGAAAAACGGCCACAATACGAGCAGAGGCGCGAAAAAGTGATTCTACAGCTAACAACGCTCGGCCTCACGTTGTCAAACCCGTTAAAACCTACCTGGAATCGCTCAAATGGGAAGTCCTACCCCAGCTGCCATATTCCCCAGATATTGCGCCACCCGATTATTGCTTGTTCCGTTCGATAGCACATGTTCTGGCTGATCAGCAGTTCTGCTCATATGAAGACATCAAAAAATGGCTTGATTCGTGGATAGCCTCAAAGATGAACACTTTTACCGCAACGGTATTCGAGCTCTGCCAGAAAGATGAGAAAAAGTTGTGAGCAATGAGCGATGGGCTATACTTTGAATGATTCATTTGTAACCGTTTTTTCACCATAAAGTTGCATTTTCATCATCAAAAAAAAGGAAGAGAACTTAGTTGCGCATCTAATATTTAAGTTATTAACTATAGTTAGACTTGAAAATTATATCTAGAACTCTTATATGGGGCGTTTACAGCAGTAGAATGACCCCCGATCCGAATTGGTTTTAAACTAAACTTCAACTGCTAGCCTGACTCACAACATCAATGTTCATATAATTTTATCTCCTTTATTTATTTATTTTACTAACCGATAGCCCTGGTAGCTAGCGCCAAATATGTATAACTATTATTATTGTAATTCATTTACATTGTAATAAAGAAACAATAATAATAATAGTAATAACAAATCCATGTAATTTTTAATTTCAATTCAATTTATCTCTCTTACTTAAAGTTTTTGAATTTGTTGAAATTGTTAAATTGTATTATTATTTGTTTTATTTTCCTTCATGTCAATCTGACCGACGGGTTTAGACCAGGTCATTAAAGGCTGGAATACCTATGTAATGTATAACATTTATACAAATAAAGTCTATACTACTACTACTACTAATACTACTACTGCTACTACTACTATTAATTAACTTGGATTTCTGGTTATCGTTATTTATCGCATTTAATACGAACATTTTCCGTATGTTTTAGAGCATATATACGTAGTTATTGATTTTAGAACGGCGAAGGCTTTTGCAGTAATCCTATGCTAATTAAGGGTCCGTCTTCGTATGTGGCTGCAAAAAAAAAGTATGTAGTACTTAGATTTTGAACCGTCTGTGAATACAAATTTCCAATCTTTAGCTTTTAGACTTGAAGCAATGTTAATAATTTCTGAACAGAATACGATTTTTGGTGTATTGGTTTTGCTTAAGCTGGCCAAGTTCCTAAACAACGTTGTAGGTTTTATGGATCAAATTTATAGGGGAGTTAACAACTTTGCCAAAGAATGAACCGTTTGAAAATACAAGTTTTATGATGAGCTTAGCTCTAGTTAATTCAATGCGGTGTTCTATAGCGGAACGTCCACTAGCATGTTTTTGATAGTGTTAGTAGGAAAAGCGTTTATACTTCTGCGGGTGTCATGATGATAAGGTGCCTTTAAACCATAGTCTATCTTAGAAGTGTGGATACTGATAATGCACATGCTTAACTGTGGGTAGCAAACATTCGCGTAAATATCGCTCCTTAGCACTCCTTCGCACTGTCTGCTTTTCGTCAGGTCCAATCAAATTAAATTTGGAATCGTAAGAAAATATGACCCTTTTTCAATCGTTGATGGTCCATTCCCTGCGCTGTTTGGCGCACATCAATCTTTTTTGCTCCATTACTGCAGAGAGAAGCAGTTTTTCTGTCGGTCTACGAGCTTGACCCACTTAAGTGATTTCTCAATTCCTTGGCAATTGCGAACCAGTTTTTCAGAGAAATGCGCTCCAAAATCCGATCTTGCCGTAGGTTTTCCGCTCCCAGGTAAGCTCTCCGTACTGCCCGTCCAGCTTAATTTCTTCAAGAGCCATCTCACATTGCTTTCGTCCAACGTCTGCGATTCACTTATTTGAAAAATGTTCGCCTTGAAGAGCGAGAACACGTCATTTATCTGCTTCGCACAAAACCATCGTAAAATTTCTTAACTGTTCAAAAAACACTTCGTCACGTCCAGAGCACTAATGCGTTTATTGACCTGTGTGATTTTTCTTTTATCCATCAGAAAAAATAAGAATAGCACAGGAAAACATGTGTTAAAGATATGAGAGGAACGCACCCGGAAGTCATAAAATCATAAAATTTTCATAGTGCGGCATATTGTTTTTCGTCTTTATTTTTATTCTTGTGAAATATGTACTTATAGATATCAATTGACAAATATATACAAATATGTTTCCCTATTTTATGTTTTTCGTTTTGATTATATTATATATTTTGTTAAGGCAATATTTTTCAGTGTCCAGTACAAAATATTGGAAAAGGGTTATTTTTTGAAAAGTGAGCGTGTTAGTGGGAGCATTTTAAAATGGTCGTTTAGCATTGTTATACTTTCTCACTAATATCTTCACTAACGCGGCTGATAGTAACGACCGCCAAAAATGCCCTACAGCATTTCGGAAGAACAAAAAAATACTGTGGGATAGGAGGAAAGGAAAAATTTTGAAAAAAAGAAAGATCATAAATGAGGATCATGCGCGCAACTGTTAACGATCATTTAATTGACCAATATATATATATATATATATTTTTTTATACATATAATCAGTGCGTGCCGAAGGGGATATGAATACCCTTAAACTGTTTCAGGGCACGGGCGTTAGGAAAAGGGGGAAGAGGAACAGAGGAGGAGCCTGTGCACATTGGCTTTAAATGTTTGAAGGTTGTAGTGATGGGGAAATACAGAACCTGGTAGATTATCCCACATTCGTGTCGATCGGCTTATAAACGAATCCCTATATTTGACAGTACGACCGAAATTGGGCTTAAGGGAAAACTGATGTGCATTCGAAGCATGACGTATATTGCGGGTGAAATTTTGAAGGGGAGGAATGAAACTGGCTATTTCGCTGGAGCATTTTTTATAGAAAAAACGATAAAACAGGGAGAGACATGAGACATTTCTCCGATGTTCAAGAGAATATATAGAATTCACAATGTCTCTATCATCTATAAGTTTTAACGTGCGATTTTGTACACTATCAAGAATGTGCAGAAGGGTCTTGGGTGCGCCAGACCAGATATGGGCGTTATATTCCAGCTTAGGGCAGATTAATGCCTTATTAAACTATAACTTAAACTATACTGCCGGTCATTTAGGAGTTTTCGTGAAACTAGATATTTTATAAGCTGACGATTTATCAGCGTTTTCACGACCTTGGAAAGTAAGGACGTAAGTGCAATGGGTCGGCAATTGGACAAGGAGGAAGATTCGATATTATTATTATTATTATTATTATTAATATTATTATTATTAATATTATTATTATTAATATTATTATTATTAATATTATTATTATTAATATTATTATTATTAATATTATTATTATTAATATTATTACTATTAATATTATTTTTATTAATATTATTACTATTAATATTATTATTATTAATATTATTATTATTAATATTATTATTATTAATATTAGTATTATTGATATTATTATTATTAATATTAATGCTGTTAATATTATTATTATTAATATTACTATTATTAATATTATTATTATTAATATTATTATTATTAATATTATTATTATTAATACTATTATTATTAGTAATATTATTAGTATTAATATTATTATTATTAATATTATTATTATTACTATTATTATTATTAATATTATTAGTATTAATATTAATATTATTAATGTTATTATTATTATTATTATTAATATTATTATTATTATTAATGTTATTATTATTAATATTATTATTATTAATATTATTATTATTAATTTTATTATTATTAATATTATTGTCATTAATATTATTATTATTAATATTATTATTATTAATGTTATTATTATTAATATTATTATCATTAATATTATTATTATTAATTTTATTATTACTAATATTATTATAATTAATTTTATTACTATTAATTTTATTATTATTAATATTATTATCATTAATATTATTATTATTAATATTATTATTATTAATATTATTATTATTAATATTATTATAATTAATATTATTATTATTAATTTTATTATTATTAATATTATTATTATTAATATTATTATTATTAATATTATGATTATTAATATTATTATTATTAATATTATTATTATTAATATTATTATTATTTATATTATTAATATTAATATTATTATTATTAATATTATTATTATTAACATCATTATGATTAATATTATTATTATTAACATCATTATGATTAATATTATTATTATTAATGTTTTTATTAATGTTATTATTATTAATATTATTATTATTAATATTATTATTAATAATACTATTATTATTAATATTATTATTATTATTAATATATTAATATTATTATTATTAATATTCTTATTATTAATATTATTACTATTAATATTATTACTTACTTAGGTGGCGCTACAGTCCGGGGTGGACCTGGTCTCAACCGACAAACCTCTCCAGCCAGCCCGGTTATGAGCCAGCTGCCTCCAGTTGCGCACGCCAAGTTGGTTGAGGTCCCCCTCCACTTGATTGCGCAACCTACCACGAGGTCGTCCTCTACTGCGCTGTCCATGCGGGGTGGATTCGAAGACTTTCTTGGCTGGAACGTTGGACTCCATCCGCTCTACATGACCCAGCCATCTTAGTCGCTGTTTATGAACTCTTCTGGCTGAGTCGATGTCATTATATATGCCGTATTATTCGGCGTTGTATCTTCTCCTCCACTCACCGTCTATGCAGAAGAACTTTTCTCTCGAAGTAACCAAGGGCATCCCATTTTGACAAGGTCCATGCCTCTGAGCCATACAGCAGGACTGGGATGATTAGTGTCTTATAAAGAGTTACCTTACTAGTTCGAGATAGGGCCTTGTTACTCAATTGCCTTCTTAGCCCATAGAAACACCGATTGGCAAGAGTAATTCTTCGTTTGATCTCCCCACTGGTGTTACTTGCGGAGCTCACGATAGAGCATAGGTAGACAATTCCTTTACTACCTCAAAATTATATCTGTCTATTGTGGCGTTTTGTCCAAGACGCCGATGTTGGGTGTCCTTTTTTGTTGACAGCATATATTTTGTTTTGCTTTCATTGACCGCTAAACCCATCTTTGCTGCCTCGATCTCAATACTCGAAAACGCCCCACTGACGGCCCTCTGAGTTCTTCCGACTATGTCAATATCACCGGCGTAAGCGAGTAGTTTTACAGACTTGCAAAAGACTGTACCCCCGATGTTGGCTTGTGAGTTTCGTACAATTCTTCCAAGTACTATGTTAAAGAGGTCGCATGATAGCGCGTCACCTTGTCTAATTCCTTTGCTGATATCGAACGGTTCGGTGGTGTTTTTACCGACTCTGATGGAGCAGCGAGAGTTCTCCATTGTCATCCTGCACAAACGAACGAGCTTGGCAGTTATGCCAAGACTGGACATGGCTCTGTATAACTCGTCTCTATACACGCTATCATAGGCAACTTTAAAATCGATGAAAAGGTGATGCGTATCGATTTTATATTCATGGGTTTTTTCCAAAATCTGCCGTAGTGTGAATATTTGGTCAATAGTGGACTTACCAGGCCTGAAACCGCACTGATAAGGACCTATCAGGTTGTTGACGATCGGTTTCAGGCGTTCACATAATACGGCAGACAGGATCTTATAAGCGATGTTGAGAATACTTATGCCTCTGTATTTGGCGCAGTTCAGAGGGTCTCCTTTTTTCAGGATCGGGCAAACGATGCTGAGTTTCCATTCATCGGGCATACTTTCGTCCGACCAGATGTTACAAATGAGTTGATGCATGCTCGTTACCATCTCATCTCCACCTTAAAAAGTTCGGCGGTAAGGCCGTCGGCTCCATCAGCTTTGATGGCTTTAAGCTTAGATATCGCTATCCTCATTTCATTCTGATCGGGTTGACGAAAATCTTGACGAATGGTTCATTCCGCCTGACAGCGGAATATTGGTCATCATAGCCGTTTAGCAGTCTGCAGAAGTATTCCTTCTATATCCTCAGCACCGACTGCGGTTCTACTACTATGTTACCATTTTCGTCCCCGCCTCTCAATCCCCTCGATCGAACGCTTCTCATGCTCCTTTTTCTTCTTTCTTAGAAGTCGAGTTCCTCTTTACTCCTCCGCTCGTAGAGCTCGCGAGCAGCTCTAGTCCTTCTATGCAGCGCCGCTTTGTACGCCTCTTGTTTTGCTGCATGTGCTTGCCGGCATTCATCATCAAACCAGGGGTTCCGTTGTGGTGGCCGAGAGAATCCCAGTACATCAGAGGCGGCATCTCTGATGGCTTGTTGGCAACGCTGCCACTGGTCTTCCGCAGTTGCTGCTGGCGGCATAGGATTCAGATTGAGATTAAAGGAGATTCGATCGGCAAAGGCTCTGGCGGTCTCCTGCGATTGTAGCCGTCTGACGTCAAATTTCCTCACAGTATTTCGTTGGTTTCGCTCCGTTCTGGACATCCGCATCCGTACCTTGGCTACAACTAGATAGTCATCCGAGTCCACGTTGGCTCCTCGGAAAGCCCGGACACCCAGAATACTGGAAAAGTGCCTGGCGTCGATCGCAATGTGATCGATTTGGCTGAAGGTTTTTCGATCAAAAGATAGCCATGTCCCCTTGTGGATATCAAGACGTGGGAACCGCGTACTAGCTACGACAACATTTCGCCCCGCCGGGAAGTCGACTAGCCTGAATCCGTTGTCGGATGTGATGTCGAGTAGGCTGTTATTTCCAACCACGCCACTAAAGACGTCTTGCTTTCCTAGCTTTGCGTTTAAATCACCGAGGACAATTTTAACGTCGTGGCTAGGGCATTGTTCATACGTTTTGTACAAGAGCTGGTAGAAGTCATCCTTCGTCGCGTCGTCCATCTTTTCATGAGGGGCGTGAGCACATATTAGGCTAATGTTGGCGAATTTAGAATTGATTCGGATTGTCATGAGGCGCTCGTTAACATGCCGGAAACTCAAGACTTCTTGCCTAAGTCTGCCAATGACGAATCCGCACCCGAATAGACAGCAATCGCCGTAGTAGACGCCGCAGTTTTTCATCCTCCTTTTGCGCGGCCCATCCCATCGCACTTCTTGGATGGCGGTAATGTCTGCTTTACAGCAGTCTAGGGCCTCCGCAAGTCGTTCGGCTGCACGTGGTTTGTAGAGGGACCTAACATTCCACGTGCAGACTCGAGAATCGTTGTACTTTTTCCGTTTGTTTGGGTTGTTAACAGTAGAATCCTCCGTATCCGAGGCTATTGGTTGTTTCGTATCCGAAAGTTTTTCACGTGGTAGGGAAGTTAACTGGACGGCACAATCGCCAACCTGGAGGGTCAGTTCCTTCTGTAACCCCTAGGACGTGGGGCCGGGTACACCGGTGCCAGTAGTCCACTACGGGGTATGAGCGCTGCCGTTGGCCCATTAAGGGCTCTCCGGCCACCATCTCTATCCCAAGGTCCTGACTAACCTTGGAAATTCCTTACCGACTTGTGATTCGAATATGTCGGAGCAGCTCGTGCAAAGTATTCACTAAGTTGAACCTAACTGGAACTGTAGACGCCACCATTGATCCCATCTAGGGAATTCTCCCGCAGCCATCTGGAACGAGAAGAAGTACTCTAGTGAGAGGGCACTCCTCCCCCGTTTCTCATCAGCTGCCGCCAAATATCCTCCAAACGGGGTTGGTTACCGCTTCTTGGAACAAGGTACTTGGCACCCAGCGGTCACCTCGTGGAGGTTAAGAGTAGGAGTTGGTAGGCCTCAGCTGAGTGAAAACGCTTGTGTTTTCATATATTACGAATGCACTACCTTTTGACCACTATTAATATTATTATTATTAATATTATTATTATTAATATTATTATTATTAATATTATTATTATTAATATTATTATTATTAATATTATTATTATTCATATTATTATTATTGATATTATTATTATTAATATTATAATTATTAATATTATTATTATTAATATTATTATTATTATTAACATTATTATTATTAATATTATTGTTATTATTAATATTATTGTATTATTACTAATATTATTATTATTGATATTATTATTATTAATATTATTATTATTAGTATTATTATTATTAATATTATTATTATTAAAGTTATTATTATTAATATTATTTTTATTAATATTATTATTACTAATATTATTATTATTAATATTGTTATTATTAATATTATTATTATTAATATTATTATTATTAATATTATTATTGTATTATTATTAATATTATTATTATTAATATTATTATTATTAATATTATTACTATTAATATTATAATTATTAATATTATTATTATTAACATCATTATTATTAATATTATTATTATTAATATTATTATTTTTAATATTATTATTATTAATATTATTTATGATCCCATGTGAAAGAAAACAAAGATGAAAAAATTGACCGTTTAACAGAGATGATGGAGAAATTATTAAGAGACACAAAGGAGATTAAAAAAGATCAGAAGTGCCATCAAGAAGAGCTAAATAAGATAAAAGAAGAGAAAATGCTGAATTTAGAAGAGAAATGGAAATTATGCAAACAAGAGTAAAAAGAATGGAGAAAGAGAATATAAAAAGTAATGTGGTGATGACGGATATAGACATTGACACGAAACAGCCTGGGGAAGCGAGAAATGTTATGCAAAACTTTTTCCAGATAGAGATGAACATACAAATCAATATCAGAGGTGTCATAAAGCTGGGACACAAAACGTACAAAATTGAAACAGAACACATGAATGGAAAGCAGCAAATAATGGAGAATAAACATAAACTGAAAAATTACCGTGAAAGAGTATATATTAATAATGAGTTAACAAAAGGCGAACTTGAAATACAACAAAAATTAAAGAAAATTGTAGAAGAAGAGAAGAAAAATGGAAAAAGAGTAAAAATTGCACACATGAGACTAATCATTGATGATATAGAAAGGAGCTGGAACAGAAAAGAAAATACATTGCAAAAAATACAGATCATTGATAGGCAACGCCGCCGTAAGCAATATGGCAATAACAGCAATGAAAACAGAACCCAACAAAATACTGAAGCAAACAACTAGTAGAAAGCAGGAAAGGAATACTAGTAAATAAGGATGAAAAATTAGTTAAGCAAGACATCAATGAAAGTCAAAGCATATATAAAAAAACGAGAAAATGGAAAATAGGAACATGGAATGTAAGAGGAATTATGGCTAAAGAATTAGAAATTTTGTATTGTTTTACAAAATCGAAATTGGATATACTCGCTCTGACAGAAACCAAGAAAAAAGGTAAAGGCAGCCTTCTGATGGAAAAGGGGAGAGCTAATGATATACATAGGAGTGGATGAAAACCAACAAGCAAAAGCAGGGGTGGCCTGTATAATTAAAAGTGAATTAATAAGTGAAATTACTGTATGGGAGGCAATAAATGAGCGATTGCTAATGATAGAAATAGGAAAAGAAAAAGATAGGAAAACTATTTTGGTGGCATATGGCCCAAATGAGGTCGAAAGAAGTGGAGAGAAAGAAAGGTTCTGGGAAAGCTTACAAGAAGCTAGCGATAAAAAGAAAGGTAAATTGGTCATTGCCGGGGATATTAATGCTAGAGTTGGAAACGATAAAAAAAAGCTGGAACGGGGTAATAGGAAGCTATGGAGAAAGTAGGATAAGTCAAAATGGAAAAAGATTACTAGAATTTTGTAATATTAATGATTTGGTAATTGTCACTTTTGAACATAAAGATATACATAAGTACACCAGAGAAGTAGCAAGTAGAAAATAGAAATTAATTATTGATTACGTAATAGTAGAGCAAGCACATAAAAAAGAGGCTATAAATGCAAGAGTTAAAAGAGGATACGACATCGGAACCGATCACTATCTTTTGGAAGTAACTATGAAAGAAGTAAAAAACAGGTCAACAAATGTGGAAAAAGTAACAGAATCGAGGGAAAAGATGCGAATTAAAGCATATAAACTGAGAAAGGATGAAAGGAAGGAAAAGTATATGAAGGAGGTATAAGAAGAGATAAACAGATATGAAACCTTAGGAAACGAAGAAATAAATAAAATATGGAATCGATTTAAAGAAACGTTAATCAAAGTTGCTAAAAAAGTTAGCTAAGGAACAATAAACCACCATGAAGGAAATGAGCAAGAACAAGGAAACCCGATTACTAAAGAAGAACTTATAGCTGTTCTGAAGAAAATAAAGAATGCGAAGGCCCCTGGCATAGAAGAGATGGCAAGAGAACTACGTAAAGCATTGGCGAAAAGGGCATAGTAGAATTTCTGGCAATTTTAAATCTAACATGAAAAAAAAAAAGAAATACCAAGAGAATGGAATACGGAATAATTCTACCTATCTACAAGAAAGGAGACACAAAAGATTGTAGTAACTATAGAGGAATTACCCTGCTACCCATTGCACTTAAGATATATGAGAAGATACTAGAACAAAGATTAAGAGGTATCGTAGAAGAAAAACTCCTTGATCTACAAAGTGGGTTCAGACCAGCCCACAGTATCCAGGACCATACTTTCACAGTTCAGCAAATCATTGAAAAAAATCTAGCGAAAAATAAGGAAATATACTGCTGCTTCATAGACATGAAAAAAGTTTTTGAAATGATAAGCAGGCGGAAGATATGGGAAAGTCTAGAAGCCGGAGAAGATCCCACTGGTGCGATCCAAAGCATATACAAAGAGACATACAACAATGTAAGAACATGCAATATCTTATCAGAAGAGTTCAAAACTAAAGAAGGAGTGAGACAGGGAAGCGTACTAAGCCCTTTGCTTTTCATATGTGCAATGGATGAAGCAATAAGTCTAGGGAAAAATAACATGGAGAGATTCCTGGTTGGATACAAACAGCTTCAACCAATACAATTATATGCCTGCGCCTTTGCCGACGATATCATACTCTTTGGTAACTCACAGAAAAATCTAGAGAAAAACATAAAATCATGGAAAAACATTTCAGCAACACAAAACCTACAACTTAATACCGAGAAAACGAAAGTAATGGTAATCAGCAGAGAAGAAAGGAACGTCGAGGTGACAGTTGATGGAGTAAGATTAGAACAAGTTTCCAACTACAAATATTTGGGTAGCATTTTCAATAGCAAGGTAGATATAGAAATGGAACTAAGAACGAGAATCAAAATGGCAAACCGAAATTTTACAGTCCAGCAGAAGAAATTCATCGATCATAAGGAGATCAATAGAAACACACAAATTTCGATCTACAAAACAATGTATCTCCCCGTCTTACTACATGGAGCAGAAAACTCGGTTCTTACAGATAGGCAATATAAAAGCATTCAAACTATGGAAATGAAATATTTAAGGAGAGTAGTAGGAGTAAAAAGAATAGACAAAAGAAGAAACTAAGAATTAAAAATAGAATCAGATAGAAGAATAATGGAGAACAAAAAATTAAGGTGGTTTGGACATCTCGTAAGGATGAAAGAAGACAGACAAGTCAAAAGAATCTGGGAGGTGAGAGCATTAGGGAAAAACAAGACAGGAAGACCCAAAACGTGGTGGAACAGGACACTGGAAAATACACTAGTAACAGAGGGACAAACGTGAAACTCGGGAAAAACGATATCAAGAGATAGGACCAAATAGAAGAATTTCGTGAAAGAAAGGAAGACAGAGCACAGGAGAAACCTCGACACATTAGGGTAAAAGAGGATCGGATTGTGTATGTATGTATGTATTATTAATATTATTATTAATAATATTATTATTATTAATATTATTATTATTAATATTATTATTATTAATATTATTATTATTAATATTATTATTATTATTATTATTAATATCATTAATATTATTATTATTAATATTATTATTTTTAATATTCTTTTTACTAATATTATTATTATTCATATTATAATTATTAGTATAATTTTTACTAATTTTATTATTATTAATATTATTATTATTATTAATATTATTATTATTAATATTATTATTATTAATATTATTATTATTAATATTATTATTATTAATATTATTATTATTAATATTATTCTTATTAATATTATTATTAATAATATTATTGTTATTAATATTATCATTTTTAATATTATTACTATTAATATTATTATTATTAATATTATTATTATTAATATAATTATTATTAATGTTATTATTATTAATATTATTCTTATTAATATTACTATTATTAATAATATTATTATTAATATTATTATTATTATTATTAATAATACAATTATTATTAATATTATTATTATTAATATTATTATTATTAACATTATTATTATTAATATTATATTAATAATAATAATATTAATTCGGACCTGTGATCCGAATATGTCGGAGCAGCTCGTGCAAAGTATTCACTAAGTTCAACCTATCTGGAACTGTAGACGCCACCATTGACTCCATCATTCTATCGCTGAAATCTGGAACATGAAGAAGTACTCCAGTGAGAGGGCACTCCTCCCCCGTCTCTCATCTATTGATGCCAAAGATCCTCAAAACGGGGTTGGTTACCGCTTCTTGCAACAAAGTACTAGGCACCCAGCGGTTTCCACATATTACGAATGCACTACCATTTGACCACTATTAATATTATTATTATTAATCTTATTATTATTAATATTATTATTATTAATATTATTATTATTAATATTATTATTATTAATATTACTAATATTATTATTTTTAACATTATTGTTATTAATATTATTATTATAAATATTACTATTATTAGTATTATTATTACTAATATTATTACTATTAATATTATTATTATTAATAATATTATTATTAATATTAATATTATTAATATTATTATTATTAACATTATTATTATTAATATTATTATTATTAATATTATTATTATTATTATTATTAATTTTATTATTATTAACAATATTGTTATTATTAATATTATTATTATTAATATTATTATTATTAATATTATTATTAACATTATTATTAATAATATTATTATTGTTATTATTATTATTATTATTAATTTTATTATCATTAATATTGTTATTATTAATATTATTATTATTAATATTATTATCATTAATATTATTATTATTAATATTAGTATTACTAATATTATTATTATTAATATTATTATTATTAATATTATTACTATCAATATTATTATTATTAATTTTATTATTATTAATATTATTATTATTAATATTTTTATTTTTAATATTATTATTATTACTATTATTATTATTAATATTATTATTAGTAATATTATTATTATTAATATTATTATTATTAATATTATTATTGTTAATATTATTATTATTAATATTGTTATTACTAATATTATTATTATTAATATTTTTATTATCAATATTATTATTATTAATATTATTATTATTATTAATATTATTATTATTGATGTTATTAATATTATTATTATTATTATTATTATTTTTAATATTATTATTATTAATATTATTATTATTATTAATATTATTATTATTAATATTATTATTATTTATATTATTATTATTAATATTATTATTATTAAAATTATTATTATTAATATTATTATTATTAGTATTACTAATATGATTACTATTAGTATTATTATTAATAATAATAATATTATTATTATTATTAATTTTATTATTATTAATATTATTATTAATATTATTATTATTATTATTAATATTATTATTATTAGCATTATTATTAATAATAATATTGTTATTATTATTATTAATTTTATTATTATTAATATTAGTATTATTATTATTATTATTATTATTATTATTATTATTAATATTATTATTATTAATATTATTATAATTAATATTATTAGTATTAATATTATTATTAATATTATTATTATTAATATTATTATTAATATTATTATTAATAATATTATTATTATTAATATTATTATTATTAATATTATTATTATTATTATTAATATTATTATTATTAATATTATTATTATTATTATTAATATTATTATTAATATTTTTATTATTATTTTTATTATTAATATTGTTTTTATTAATATTTTTGTTATTAATTTTATTATTATTAATATTATTATTATTAATATTATTATTAATATTATTATTAACAATATTATTATTATTAATATTATTATACAATAATTAATATAATTATTATTAATATTATTATTATTAATATTATTATTATAAATATTATTATTCTTAATATTATTATTCTTAATATTATTATTCTTAATATTATTATTCTTAATATTATTATTATTAATATTATTATTATAAATATTATTATTATTATTATTAATATTATTTTTATTAATATTATTATTATTAATATTATTATTAATATTATTATTATAAATATTATTATTAATATTGTTATTATTAATATTATTTTTATTAATATTATTATAATTAATATTATTATTATTAATATTATTATTAATATTATTATTATTATTAATGTTATTATTGTTAATAATATTATTATTATTATTATTATTAATATTATTATTATTAATATTATTATTATTAATATTATTATTATTTATATTATAATAGTTCAAGACGGCACTACAGAAAATACGCACCACGAGCTGAAATTACCCGTGTTAAAGTTACCAACATTCAATGGTGATTATAAACAATGGAAGTCATTCTTTGATTTATTTGAGCAAGCTATACATAAAAACGATAAGCTTGGGAATGCTCAAAAAATGCATTATCTAAAAACAAACGTGACGGGGGAAGCAGCCAAGATCATTCAGCACTTGCAGATAATGGACAGCAACTACGAGACGGCAAGGGAAGCTTTGGTAAACAGATACGAGAACACCCGAATGTTAGTGAATGCGCAAAATTCTAGCATTGATAACCAAAAGGAGTGCCAATTTGAATCTGCAGAAAATCTGAAAAGACTACACGATACTTCGATCGAGTGTGTCAATGCCTTAAAGGGACTGAACATCGATACGGAGAGCTGGGACCCTATAATACTGTACATCGTCTCGCAAAAACTAGACAACGAAACGAGAAAGGCGTACGAACAGTCTTTGAAAAAACCGAAAGATTTGCAACCTCAGAACAATTTTTTTACGTTCCTGGAGGACAAATTCCATGCTTTGGACAATTTAGAAGAAAAGAAGAAGAAAGTGGATATTCAAAGGGACAAAAAATCATTTAACAATAAGCAGGGGTTCGTCAAGAATTTTTATGTAACTGTAACTCCGTTTTGCAAAGCATGCAATGGCGCGCATTGGCTTCACACTTGCAGTACATTTATTCAAATGCCAGTCAAACAAAGGAAAGAGGTTGTGCAAAAGGAAAAACTGTGTAAAAATTGTTTCAAGCCAAATCATGAAACATCAAGATGTCCGTCAGGAAAGACTTGTCAAATATGTCATCAGCGTCACCACACACTACTCCACATTTCGCACTTAGATAGGCAACCTCAACAGCCGCAAACGAATTTTTCTGCGAACAAACAACATAACAAAACATTGTTAGCAACAGCGGTGGTAAAAACCAATTGGAAAGGTTGTGATTACTTCCTTAGAGCTCTTATCGACCAGGGCTCTCAGTCTTCCTTCATCACCGAAGAAGCAGTACAGCGACTGCAACTACAACGGAAACGAGCAAATGCTTCAATTACTGGCTTAAGAGCAACGCATGCAGGAACGGCAAACAGTAAGGTTGATCTACAAATTCAGTCCATATATCCGTCAGAATTTCAAACATGGAAAGAATTCTTAGTACTAAACAAGCTTACAAGGGTACTACCGGAAGAATCCTTTACAACTAACGATTGGGATCATATTAAACATTTACCCTTGGCGGATCCATCATACAACAAGAAAGCGGCCGTAGATATGCTGATTGGAGCTGATGTGTTCCAGGACATAATTCTTGAAGGGGTGATTAAAGGCAACCACGGCACCCCAGTCGCTCAAAACATGCAATTAGGTTGGATATTGTCTGGAAGTATTCAACATCACTCAAAGGCAAATGAAGCAACGGTTTGCTTAATATCGAACACAGAGTTAAACGATCAACTTAAATCATTTTGGGAAATAGAAGAAGTACATGAAGAAAGAGGTCTCACTGAAGAAGAAGCTCGGTGCGAAGAGATATTCAGGGCAACACACAAGAGGGACGAAGCTGGAAGGTACATTGTTCGACTACCGTTCAAAGAACACACATGCAAGTTGGGCGAATCAAAAGACAGAGCGCTAGCTCGATTTCTTCAGATGGAGAAAAAATTTACGCGAAATAAGCAACTTTATGATGACTATGTACAATTCATGAGGGATTATATTGAGCTCGGACACATGGAAGAAGTCAAACCAACATCGGTTATGAAATCAACGAAAGAAGTGTATTACCTACCGCACCATGCAGTCATCAAGCCAGATAGCTCATCAACCAAGGTTCGAGTTGTCTTTGACGCATCGTCACGAACGAGTTCAGAAGTAAGCCTAAATGACACAATGCTTACAGGTCCAGTTATACAACAGGATTTATACTCTATACTAGTGCGATGGAGAAAACATAAAATTGCATACAGAGCGGGCATTGAAAAAATGTACCGCCAAATACTAGTGGCTCACGAAGACAGAGACTATCAGCGTATATTGTGGAGAGAAAGCCCAACACAAAATATCAAGGAATATCGGTTAAACACCGTGACTTACGGAACCTCATCAGCTCCATATCTGGCGATAAAAACACTTCAACAACTCGCGTGCGATGAAAAGGAGAAATTTGAAATAGCTTCAATGATAACTGGCCAAGATTTCTACGTTGATGACTTACTTTCGGGAGCGGATACATTAGACGCAGCAGTAGAGGCACAACAGCAATTGGTACAACTCATGGCGAGCGGAGGATTCAGACTACGCAAATGGTCTTCAAATACAAAAGCCATTTTGAGAAATATAACATCAGAAGATCAAGAGCAAGGAAGATTCAAAATAAATGGCTACGACCCCATTAAGACCCTGGGAATATACTGGCGACCGGAGTCCGATACTTTTGAATTCACAGTTAATATTACAACAGGGAATAAAAATCTGACAAAAAGAGTATTTGTGTCAGAAACAGCTAGGCTATTTGACCCATTGGGCTGGCTAGCTCCAATTATAGTAAGAGCAAAGCTAATCCAACAACAACTCTGGAAGTCGGAAAAAACTTGGGATGAAATACTTTCGGATGAAAACGCTCACGAATGGAAGGTATTCAGAAGCCTACTGTCTTGCATAGAAGAAATTAAAATACCACGATGGATCCAATACGAATCAAAACACCGCATAGAATTACATGGATTTTGTGACGCATCGGAGAGGGCATTCGCAGCCGTGATTTATACAAGAACTACAACTGTTTCTGGAGAAATTATCACAAGATTACTATGTGCTAAGACAAAGGTAGCACCAATTAAGAAGATATTGATACCGAAACTCGAACTTTGCGGAGCAGTCCTGCTGGCAAAATTACTTGAAAAAACCAAGGCCAAATTAGAAACAAAGGATCTGGAAATACATGCATGGACAGACACATCAATAACATTAGCATGGATCACCGGAAACCCTAACAAATGGAAGAGCTACGCAGCGGCCAGAGTTACGATAATAGCCAAATTAGTAAGCTCAGACAAATGGCATCATGTAAAGGGTAAGGACAATCCAGCGGATTGTGCATCTAGAGGACTATGGCCTTCAGAACTCAACGCACACTCAATTTGGTGGACAAGTCCACCATGGCTAGTACAGGCACAGGTTAACTACACTGACTCCACAACTCACAGCACCAACGAGGAAGTTAAGAAACAGCACACAAACACCTTCACTTTAACCGTGGAACCAGATGTCGTAGAAAGATTGCTGTCGCAGTATAGCACAATTAGGCGAATAACAAGAATACTCGCGTTTTGTAAACGATTTGTGCACAACTCACGATCATCAAAAAATAAATTGCGGGGACAAATCACATGTCAAGAAATTGAAAGCGCTGCGAGGGTAGTTATACGACACGTACAGCAGACAACGTTCAAGGATGAGGTCGTCAACTTAAGGAGAGGAAGGGAAATTGACAGTAAGAGTAAACTTCGGTGCCTCAACCCATTCCTGGATGAGAACGAGGTGATGCGACTAGGAGGACGATTGGCGAAAGCAGAACTACCATGCTCGCAGAAACATCCCATAATCATCCCACATTCCGGGTATTTGACCACCATGTTGATAGACGAGGCCCACAAAACCACCTTACATGGAGGCTACGCTCTTACCCATGCACATCTACGGCAACAATACTGGATTCTGAGTGGTCTAAGTGCAGTCAAACAACGAGTCCGTAGATGTACTACATGTTTTCGACACAGATCGTCAACGAGAACTCAAATGATGGGAAATCTGCCACAACCGAGAGTGTCCAAAGCCAGACAATTTTTAAATACCGGAATCGACTATGCAGGACCCATAGATATCAGGACAGCGAAAGGAAGGGGAAACAAATCATATAAAGGATATATAGCCGTATTTATATGCTTGGCAACAAAGGCAGTTCATCTCGAAGTTGTTAGCGACTTAACAGCAAATGCCTTCATAGCAGCTTTTAAGAGATTGTGCGCCAGGAGAGGACATGTGGGACACCTATACAGTGACAACGGTACGAATTTCGTGGCTGCAAACAAAATTCTTCAGCTAAATGCAAGGGAGGCGAAAGAGTACAACGATGAAATATGCGAGGCATTAACAACTTACCATACGGAATGGCATTTCATACCCCCAGCGGCACCCCACTTTGGTGGCCTATGGGAGGCAGGAGTGAAGTCTGTTAAACACCATCTCAAGGGAACTATTGGTGAGCACAAGTTGACATACGAAGAGATGTCTACACTATTAAGTCAGATCGAAGCATGCTTAAACTCAAGACCTCTTTGTACAATTTCAACCGATCCTGATGAAGTAGATGTCTTGACGCCAGGTCATTTCCTGATAGGAACAACCTTACTGGCACCCCCGGAAAAGCATAGACTCAATGAAAGGGAAGGTTTAGTGACGCGATGGCAACTGCTAGAACGATTACAACAACATTTCTGGAAAAGATGGAGTTCAGAATATATAACGACACTGCAACAACGTCCGAAATGGACAACAAAGAACGAGAATCTTAAGGCTGGCAACATTGTTTTGGTGAAGGACGAACAACTTCCTCCAACAAGATGGATGTTTGGAGGGATACTAGAGACACATGCTGGAGAAGATGGTCTGGTGCGTGTAGTAACCATCAAAGCAAGGAACAAGGTCTACAAAAGACCAGTCACTAAGATATGTCTGCTCCCAATAAGCGATAACGACGAACAAAGCGAAAAACAAGATAACAGTAAGCGGACTGATCAGCTTACCACAACAACCTGCTTGTCAACATGTCCATGGTCGGAACCTGTAAACCAAAGACAACCGATAAAACTGCCAGACGAAATTCAGAGTAACAATCCAGAAAGGAAGAAAAGGTTGAAGGACGGCCCCTGGTTACAAATTTTGTACACACTGTTGGTGATAATAGCATTAGGCAGAAGATGTGCAACGGCATTAGATACAGAACCTGAAGGTTTCAAGGTTACACCGTTTAGAAATCGCCCGGGAATCTACTTTGAAAAAATTGGAAACATTAACCTCATAGTTAATGACTGGAAGATAATCGCATATTATGATCTGACCAACTACTGGCGGGAACTTTCAGGATTCGAAAAACTGATTAACGAAATGAACGAATTCTGCAAAATGAAAGCCGCTGATGCACTGACACACCACATAATTCAACAATTTAACCACCAACTGGCCATTATAAAGGGCAATAATGACCTCCTATTAAAACAAGGAGCTGGAAAAGAACCAGCTACCAGAAAGAAACGATCACCGTTTGACTTCGTTGGAACTGTTGCAAACAAGCTTTTTGGGGTTTTAGACGAGTCGTATGCGGAGCATTACGAGCAGCAGATTCAGCAAACACGATTGAATGAGAACCATCTACTCACGCTGATAAGGAACCAAACATCGATCGCAGAATCAACCAGCAACATCTTGCAGAAAAATACACAAGCCATGACTGCACAACTCCAAGTATTTCACAACAACCTAGAAAACTTGAAAAGCTATGTAACGCAAACTAGCAACCAGACGGCGGCAGAACAGAAGTTCTTAGCCATATCAACTTATACCACGTTAGCAATGGTAAATTATCAGCAGGTTCAAAATTCGTTATTGGACGTTCTAACGGATCTTCATCACGCTAAAGTAAATCCGCTTATAATTACGCCAGACCAACTTCGCGCACAGCTAGAGTTGATAAGAAAGCACCTACCTCCACAGCTGTCCGTCGCAGAAGACCGAACAGATTCGAATCTGCTAGCACTTTACAGGCTGCTAACAGCAAGGGCCCGAATAACCCAGCAAACCATCATATTCGACATAAGACTTCCGCTAATCAAGTCAGAAGACTATGAAATGTTCAAGGTTATACCAGTACCGACACCCCACAAAAATGAGTTTGTCTCCATTGAACCATCATTAGACTACTTAATAGTCAACTTACTGAGAGAGTCATACAATAGAATGGCAAGGGAGGAGCTCAACAAATGTATGAAAATCAGCGACAGATACTTATGCCAACAACAACATCCCATGTTTAATCGCCAATCCAACGTCAGCAGATGTGAAATGGACCTGCTCACCCACACTACGAACTTATCACCGTTCTGCAAGCTACGAAGCATAAGCCCATCTCCTGTGTGGATCCAGCTAAATAACGGAAATAGTTGGATATACGTTTTGGACAGGAAGTACACCTTTAACATGATCTGCGGAAGACGGATTCGAGAAGTCTCACTAGAAGACGATGGCATTTTAACATTAGAGTCAAACTGTATTCTAAAACAGGACACGATGAGCATAACAGCTTACGAAAGGATGTCCAGCAAACTTAATACAGCTTTCATTCCGGCCACAAATATCATGGAAATATTATCAGACGACCCAAGAAATGTTTCAAGACCATTGGTCACCTCACATCCCAGTCTCAAGAGTAACAATGAGGAGTACGACACACTAAACAAACGGATAGCAGATCTCCAAAACAGCGAGGAACTACCAGTTGATTCAACGGCTCACCACGTGCACTACAGCATTTCCTACAGCCTGATTGGCGGATTATTCATCACCATCGTGGCATATATAGTGTGGCAGCGTAAAAGGAAACGAACTATACTGGCACCACAGGCCCCAGTACCTGCTTCAAGGCGGTTCACAACATCGGACTTTAACATATCAGTCAGTTCGGCCCGGCAGAATGTACAATTGCGTATATATGCACCTTACGGGAAACAGACACTGCGGGAAACTGTTTATCATTGATATCAGTTTTGTTCAGCGCCGCCGAGTCAGCAGCAGTTCCCACGTATTTTAAGTTTTATGCAATAAGAGATCAGGTAATATTAGTATGCGTGTCAGCATAATTTATACTATAAAAATGTGTGAAATAAAATTTTACGTCGGATTTGAATACGACAACTCCAACAGAAAGGTGTATTAATGTTAAACTATAACCACCCCCCACCAGTGGTAAGGTGGGCTTAGTTAGACATAATAATATATCAACATTATTATTATTACTAATATTAATATTATTAATATTATTATTGATATTACTATTATTAATATTATTATTAATATTATTACTATTAATATTATTATTTATATTATTATTATTATTATTAATATTAATATTATTAATTATATAATAATAATAATTATTTATTATTAGTATTATTATTAATAATAATAATATTATTATTATTATTATTATTATTAATATTATTATTATTAATATTATTATTATTATTATTAATATTATTATTAATATTATTATTACTAATATTGTTATTATTAATATTATTATTGAAGAATTGGCAACCCTTGTACAGGGACAGTCCAATATTCAAAGTGATAAACATTTAAAATAAGTAGAAAAACGAATAAGTTACTTTAAAAATCAGCATTTTGGTGCCAGCGCGAGGTCCGGATATTGAAGGACCGTTGCTTCCGTCACTATTTCGGCCTTTACGAAGGTGGGTGCTTCGATGGACAAAATTCTGATTAGGTGCTTCAGTGAACAGGGTGGGAGCCTTGGTACCTGGACACAGTCATAGGTATCGTTTTTTAGGCCCATTCCAGGGTCTTTCCGGTCCACTTTCCATTGCATCCTTCCATAAACAGAGTACGCGTTCACGAAGAAAAGAAAGTTCGTGCTATCTAGCGCTTTTTCTTTTCTGTCCTCCCCGCTAGCTAGCAATTGTTTATTTCGATGGGCTATCTGACCGACACACACTTTCCACGCAGATTGCGGAAATGGAGAGTCGGGAAGTGGAAGGCTTGACAAGGGAATGACCAGAAACGGTGTCTGATAGGGTGATAAGTGAGAAGGGAGCAGATCCCTTTAAAAAGAGCTCACGGATGCAGAGGTCACCAAAAACTACGAAAGGAGTGGAAATTGAGCTCACAGTTCAGAAGGAAGTCGCGGCTGAAAGGAAAAAGTGTGCGCCAATAAATTAATCAACAAGCAGATTCAGAGGTATCTCCATCTACCATGCTGACGGCCATGGACGAGAATCGGGAACTGCTGGAGAAGGAATTGCAGAAATGCAAAGCCAATATTATAAAGACGAAAAGAGCAACTGACAAGCAGCGGAATATCAGCATAGATACTAAGAATGGTCTCAAAAGAACCTTTGGAGGTCCAGCATGGTTGGTTCTCAACTGAGGGCACCCAGGCCTTTGATTATGCAAGATTGGTTAGCAAGGACCAACAAACAGGAAACGCTCACAGAGATTAGCGGAAAAAGACTCACAGTTGACCCAGAGCCCAAGAAGAGAACCGCTTCCAGCCCGATAGACAGGAAAACAGAAAAGAAGAAGAAACATTCACCTAAGCCTAGTACACTGCAAATTAGATCTGCCAACACTAACAAAGGAAGATTGCCAACAGAGGACACAATCAGAACTCCCACTGTCAGTCAGGAGTCTAAAAGGATGTCTAGTCCACGATCGAGGATTGAAGAGACAGAGACAAATGGACTGAAGCAGAACCAGGAACGATGAGAAGATAGGCAACAAAAGAGGACGGACAAGCTCGAGGAAGCCCAGAGCAGCGTTCCTATCCAAAATAAAGTAGAAAAAAGAAGGGAAGTGAAACCACGGCCTAACGCGATCTTAATAAGACCTTTAGAAGGAAAAACGTATGCCGACATGCTACGAGAAATTCGCAGCAAGGACAACTTAGAAGACACGCAAACGGAAATCAAAACCGTTCGCCAAACAAAAGCGGGAGATGTACTATTGGAACTTGGACCGAAAACAAAGAACAAAAAAGTATTCAGCGTAGCTTTGAAAACCATTCTTGGAGAGAAGGCAACCATCCGTAGTCTTGAGCCCCGATTAACTCTTGAAATTAGGGATATGGACGACCTGACGACGGAGCAAGAAGTACTGGAGGCCATTATAAGCAAAATGGATGATCTTACAGGAAAACTTAAGATCTTTGTCACAAGTCGAACAGCAGAGATAAACTCTCGGGGAGTAAACGAGTTGCTGAAAGTCCCCAGAATAAAAATCGGCTGGGTGAACTGCAGAGTTGGTCCTAGAGTAGTGGTTACACACTGCTTTAAGTGTTTTTACTAAGGCCACCAGCAAACAGATTGCAAAGGACTAGATAAAAGAAAACAAGAGCTATGCATCAAGTGCGGAAAAAAGGGCCATAAGAAAAAGGACTGCCAAACAAGTGCGCGATGCTGCTTATGTACAGAGATCAAGCTGAACCCGATTCACACGCCTGAATCGGGTTCCTGCAAAGCATTCAGGGAAGCACTCGAAAAAGTGAAGAACAACAGCAGGCAATGAAGATTCTTCAGGGAAAACTCCACAGTAGTACAACTGCTGACAACCCGCTCACGCAAATTAAAATTGACCTTAAGATTGATATGCTTATTATTAGCGAACAATACAAAAACAAATCTGAACCTGGTTGGTTCGCGGACACTCATGGTACAGCTGCTATCTGGATCCCGGATACAAGGACAATCTCCGTGAAGGCTTATGGCGCAGAAAGGGGTTTTGTCTGGGTGAAATGCGAGGGGGTGACGATAGTTGGATGCTACTTTACGCCGAATGAAAGCATCAGCGAGTTCCGATAAAAGCTAGGCCGTCTCGAAGACATCGTACGAGAATTCGAGGGTGGGCCCCTGGTTGCTGGTGATTTCAATGCCAAGGAACTAGAGTGGGGAATTCCCACTGCGGACTCACGAGGAAGGCAAATACTCGAGATGACCGCTAGAATAGGGCTTAACGTCATGAATGAAGGCAGCACACCCACCTTCCGGCAAATTTGGAAACCGGAGGGTTATTGAAGACTACACCGGCAGTGACCACTAGTACATCGTGTTTGAACTAAAATGGGAACAATCCACAACCAGTGATGATAACCAGAGATGAAGACTAAACCAGACTAAACCAGGAGCTCTTCACAGGTGGACGGAGGAGATTGCTACTCTCAGGAGAAGATGCCTCCATCATAGACGCAAGGTTACCAGGGGAAGAAGAAGATACGTCGAAACATCGGAGGGTGCACTGGCGGACTATAAAACCGCTAGATCCGATCTCAAGAGGGCCATCAATTCG
>OY720429.1:105947646-105952646 GCA_963082735.1 Pocota personata
ATTATTATTATTAATATTATTATTATTAATATTATTATTATTTAAAATTATTATTATTAATATTATTACTATTAATATTGTTATTATTAATATTATTATTATTAATGTTATTATTAATAATAGTATTATTATTAATATTATTATTATTAATATTATTATTATTAATATTATTATTATAAATATTATTATTATTAATGTTATTAATATTAATATTATTATTATTAATATTATTATTATTAATATTATTATCATTAATATTATTATTATTAATATTATTATTATTAATACTATTAATATTAATATTATTATTGTTTACGTCACGTCCAATTACCACATTGTGACGTCAGCATGAGATAAAGAGTGGAATGCACCCACGCATGGTTATTCCCCATGTGGGGAAAATTTTCCCCTTTTTAACAAATTCAACTGTCATTAAAGAAGTATAAAAACTTGAGTTAAAGGGTTAAAATAAAAAATTTCGGTTATAACGTTTTAACAAGTCGTTTTCTTTTATTCTCAGTTGAATTCTATTAGTTTGCAGAGTTTGTCCGTTTCTTTTAATTCGGTATAAGTCCCGAACATTTGGTCCTTCGAACCGGATTCTGGTAAGTAGGAACATTTTTCCATATGTCAACATTCGTCAAACGTTAGATGTCTCCGACTCTGTTTCGGACAAAGGTTTCCCACCTCGCGGGCTCTTCACGTATCAGACACTCTGCGATCATGGAGTCTTTCCAAGCGAAGGTGGGAATGCCTCTCCCCTCAAGAGTTTGTGCAATGTGGTGTATGAGCTTAGCAAGCATGACAGCTCCACACAACTCCAAACGCGGAAGAGTGACTGGACTTGCCGGTGCTACCTTCGATTTGGCCATGAGCAGGTGCATATGGATGTTGCCGTCTTCATCTTCTACTCTAAGGTACACCGCTGCTCCATAAGCCTTTTCTGACGAATCGCAAAAACCGTGTAATTACAGCCAATTAGTTTTGCCAGAAACGCACAACCACCTTGGAATACATAGATTATTAATAGCCTGCAAGTTCTTGTAAAACGTCCTCCAACCTTCCAGAATATCAGGATCGACGGGATCATCCCAGGATTATTTGCGGACCCAGAGAAGCTGCATGAGGATTTTCGCCTTGGTGATGGATGGTGCGATCCAAGCCATGGGATCGAAAAGACGTGCTATCGAAGATAGTATGGTCCGCTTCGTTGGCTGAGGGAGTGTAATTAATCGAGAATTCGTCGTTAACAGGAAGCCACTGTATACCCAATGTCTTCACCCTATCCGAACCTTTAGTGGGTAACGAGAAGGATGCCTCGTGATCCTGAATGGGTACACTATGGAGAAGTCCTTCATGGTTGGCGGTCCATTTTCGTAGGTGGAAACCAGCTCGCATTAAAATCTTCTTAATTTCGTCCATCTTTTCTTTAGCCTCTCGTAAGGTTTCGGCTCCCGAAATCAAGTCGTCGACGTACATTTCGTCTCGGATCATCTTAGCTGCTCTGGGATGGTGCTCTCCGAGTTGCTCTGCTAATGCCTGAAGTGTGCGAATCGCCAGGTATGGGGCCGGTGCTGTGCCAAAAGTCACCATTTTGAGACGATATGTCTTTAAAATGTCGAATGGTTGCTTGCGCCAAAGTATTAGCTGGTAATTAGCATCCCGTTCCGGTACCCTAATTTGTCGATACATCTTCTCTATATCTCCGGTAAAGGTGTACCGATAGAGTCTCTATCTTAGAATGATGTCCGTGATGTTGTGCTGGAGTGCCGGACCTACCATCAGCTGGTCGTTCAATGAAACGCCATCAGTTGTTTTGAACGAAGCGTCAAACTCCACTCGGAGCTTAGTAGTCGAGCTCCCCTCCTTAAGAACTTCATGATGTGGCACAAAATAGTGATGAAGATCCGTAATAGAGCCTTCCTCTACTTCTTCCATATGGCCAAGATTCAGATAATCTTCGAGACAGTCTGTGTAGCGTTGTTTTAAACTTGGATCTCTTTCTGGCCTCCTTTCCAGACTCTTGAAGCGCGTGCACCTTCTCTTGATCGGCCCAGAATAGGATAAACATCGCCCTTGAACGGAAGGGCCACTTGGAAACGGCCATCAGCTAGGCGTCGAACGTTGTTTACGAAGTGTTTCTCACACTCGATGTCTTCCTGCCCTTCGTAAGGTTTGTAAGAAATTTCTTCCAACTCCCAGAATCTACGCAGTTCTGTCTCGATGGAACATATCTGGAGGAAATTGTTGATTCAATGGGGTACTATGGGAGCTCTACCGAATAAAATTCACCCTAATTTGGTTTTCTGTGCGACGGGTAAATTGCTGTTACTTGGTTTGACCATCTCCGGCAGCAGAACCCCACTGCCCAGCAGGACACCACTGCCCAGCAGTAGATCCACCTTGGCTGACTGATTGAATTTGGGATCCGCCAAAGTCAGACCATTCAGATGTTCCCAACCTGTAGTTGTCAAAGTTTGGGTCGGAAGATGCCCAGACAGCGACTTGAGCACGAGAGCTTGAGTGCACGGTCTAAACGTTGAGTGGTGAGAAGTGAAGGAGATATCTAACACCTTTGAGCAAATGCCGCTGCTGACCAAACCCAACCCAGAAATTTCGACGGAGCAGCTGATGTTGTTATAAAGCTGGCCTCTGAGCCTGAGTCTAACAAAGCTCGCAGTGAAAGCGATTCGCCTGTCGCCGAGCGCACCTTGACTAGGGCAGTTGCTAATAAAACGTGTGTTGTTGGGTGCGTTGCATAAAATGTGTTAACATTCGGCCTGCTTAATAACGTTTCTGTTTCAGGTGGTTGAAAAGTAGGTGCACCAGCGTTCATCGAGGAAGTGGATTGCGCTAGAGTGTGTCCTTGTGCGGCGAAAGAGTTCGCTTGCCCCACCGTCGGATTGCTGTTGAAATGAAGAAGCGAATGGTGTGGTTGTTGGCAGTAGTAACATCGCCGACTACTCGGACACAGATCAGAAGTATGGCTATATGCTAGACAATTTCTACAGATCCCTAATCTATTTACTTGTTTACCCCTATCAGCAATACTCAATTTCAAAAACCTATTGCATTTTCTAATAGCGTGCTGACCCTTGCTGCAAATTTGGCACGAGTACTTTACATTGTTGGCTGCTGTATGCAGAACAGTTATTCCTTATGTGAATTTTTTCTAAAAAGGTGCGCATCGTTCGCTCCATACATCATATTTTCATAATTAAATGATCAATTCATAAATAAATACATATTTCTTGTTGTCCAATTGCATTTGTGTCATCCGTCCACCCCATAACTGGTGACTTCTTCGATCGAAGGAAAGAAAAAAACAACAAATATTGGATCTTCCAGTTGAAAAGAGGTGTTAAAAAACAAATTCACGGCTGTACAATCTGCTATAGGTATCGCAGCAAAACGGCTCACCAATTAATGGCAGATCTCCCTAGCACCAGGGTAAGGATCGCGAAGCCCTTCACACACACCGGGGTCGAGTACGCAGGACCTATGGATATAAAAACATGGAAAGGCAGAGGAGCCAAAAGTTACAAGGGCTATTTGGTAATATTCGTCTGCCTGACAACAAAGGCAGTTCATTTAGAGGCCGTAACCGATCTAACCACCAAAGCTTTTTTGGCATCCTTTAGAAGGTTTGCAGCGCGGAGAGGACTGTGCCATGAAATATACAGCGACTGCGGGACAAATTTCGTCGGAGCCGAAGCGGAACTTAAACGGTTAATGGACCACGCAACTCACGACTGGAAGGAGATCGCCGAAGTTTTGGCAAGTCAAGGAAGCAGGTGGAAATTCATTCCACCCGCTTCCCCCCATTTTGGAGGGCTATGGGAAGCGGGCGTAAAGAGTGTAAAATACCACATCAAAAGAGTTGTCGGGAATGGGACACTCACTTACGAAGAGCTAGCCACGCTTCTGACACAAATTGAAGCGTACCTTAACTCAAGACCTTTGTATGCCCTATCAGAAGACCCTGATGACTTCCATGCCTTAACGCCAGCACACTTCTTAATCGGTCAAGACGTCCTTACTGTTTCGGAACCGGATTTAGCATCGGGAAAAATAAGCTTGAACGACCGGTGGAAGACGATCCAACTCCGCATGCAGACGTTCTGGAAACAATGGCAACAGGAGTGCCTGACACGGCTGCAACACAGACCGAAGTGGCTGAAACAGCAACCGCCTTTAAAAATCGGAGACTTAGTCCTCCTTAAGGACGAAAGTGGAGTCTAGGTCGCATCGTGGAAACCTACCCAGGAACAGACACACTAACACGCGTCGTCAAAGTAAAAACTCAACAAGGAACTCTAAAACGACCAATCACAAAACTTTGTCCGCTACCAACAAACGAGCCGCAAATAGTCCCTAATTCAACATAAATTCGCACATCCAGGAAACACAAAAACATGCATAAAAAAAAAAAATTTTTTTTTTCATAACGCATCAAACACATTATCAAATACACGGATGGTAACTTGTGCACACCACTGTCATCAGACAAAACATGATTCAAACACACTCAAATCTAAAACCGAAATCACTCGACAATTACTTTCAACCGAACTCGTCCGCATAAACCGCAACCCAAAACAAGTACACACTTTCATACAGTCCACTACACCACACTCACTCATTCATTCAATCACCAAATCCAACACACAAAAAAAAAAAACAACAAAACCAACTCATCATGCACACCCATTCAAACGCATTTCTTCAAACACCCAACTCCATTCATCATTCTCCACACACACACACGCAAGCGACAATCAGCGATCGTTACCCTCATATAACAGCGAGAGGGTAAACAAAATAAAGAAGGAAAACTCACCGGCGCTCGCAAATGAACGGGATCATGTGTGAGATTTTCTGCTAGAGTAATTGAGAGGCATTCTGCCGTAGATTTGTCCGTTACCGTCTCTTGTGTCACTGTTCGTACCTTATCATATGCAATAATGTCTTGTTTCGTTTCATGTACCCAAACGCATACA
>OY720429.1:105957646-105962646 GCA_963082735.1 Pocota personata
TTTGCGAAGAATAGTATAGTGTGAACTTGAATTGTTCTATAGAGTAGAAAATAAAGAAATAATTTCACAGAATAATTGTTTTATCTACTCGAGCCGTAGCTCGCATATTACATTGGTGTCAGAAGCGGGATAAAACTTATTCTGTGAATAACTATTTCCGTGGTGTGAAATTGCACAAAAAAAAAAAAAAAAAACCATTTCTGTGTTGAGTTAATTAGTTGCGCAAAATGGGTTGCAAATTGGGAAAACTAACTATAACTCAACTAAAGGCAGAACTCAGTAAGCGGAACCTCGACACAACTGGGGGAAAAGATGCCCTGCTGATTCGTCTGGAAGAAGCAGTAACGCAGGAAGGTGAAAATCCGCATGACATAGAGTTTGACGTGGAAGAGGAACCAGCAAGTACAGTAGCCGACCCGGGTATAACAAGTCTGCTCCTGCAACTTAAGTTAGTCATGGACGAACAAAAGAAAGCAATAGAAGATCAAAGTCATAAGCTCGATGACCAAAAGAATTCTATAGAACTTAAGCTGGATGAACAAAAGAAAGCAATGGATGAACAAAAGAAAGCGATGGACGAACAAAAGAAAGCAATGGACGAACAAAAGAAAGCAATGGACGAACAAAAGAATTCTCTAGATGCTCTGGAAAGTAAACTTGATGAGCAAAACAAGAACTTGGAATCCAAATTCGAAGTGATCGAAGAGAAAATCGAGAAGGTCGAGACGCAACTCGAAAAAGTCGAAACTAGATTCGATGAAAATTTTGAGAAACATGAAACTCAGTTCGGGAAGATAGAGACTCAGTTTGAAAAAGTAGAAAAGCAAGTCGAAAGTCTTGCTAAGGAGCTCAGCAACGTGAAGAGACAGAAAGCACGGGAATATTCCACTGACGGTCTGAGAAGAAAGGAGATGCAGCCTCCTATCTTCGATGGTCAAACATCATGGCCAATTTATAAGAGGCAATTCGAAGTGGCCGCAATGACCAATAGCTGGGACGATGAAGAGAAGTCTATTGCACTCACGCTTGCACTGAGGGGTCCAGCTGCGGAGCTCTTGCAGACCATCCCGGAAGATAAACAGCAGAACTACGACTCTCTGGTTCAGGCTATCGAGATGCGGTTTGGGGATGAACACATGCAGCAGGTGTACAGGGTTCAGTTGCGTAGTCGAGTCCAGAAAAGGGGGGAAACGCTCCAACAGTTGCAAGCGGATATAGAGCGACTAGCCCATCTTTCATACCCTAAAGCCGGTGAGGAGCTTATCAACGAAATGGCGGTGGAAGCTTTTATTCAGGCCATAGAGGACAGACAACTGCAAATGGCTGTAAGGATGGCTGAAAAGCGAACACTCCCCGAGGCATTGGCATTCGCTTTGTCAATGAAGGCTGCGGAGCAAGCATACCAGGGAATACACCGTGTCAGGGAAATGTCCGTCGTGGAATGCTCATGCCAGAGAACAGCCGTCATGGATGAAGACAGAGCTCGCGGAAGTCAAATCCGTTGCTGGAATTGCAACCAAACCGGACACCTACAACGGCAGTGCAGAAGTGCACCTAGACGAGGAAATTGTCCACATTGCGGAAGTAGGAGAAGCAGAGATTAAGCATCCTGTCGGTCAGACTTCCCAAAACCAGCAGTCGGGGGATGCGTAAGGACCAACTTCGCGGGGCAGAAGTTGGTTACTGGAATCGAGGCCCCCAGGACCACCATTCAAGTTTCGCAAACCAAACGGGGTAACAAGAGCCTGACAGTGGAGGCACTAATCAACAAGAAGAAGTGCGTAGCCACCATCGACACAGGTGCCACCGCCTCCATTGTAAGAAGAGATATCGTCAAAGGCTCCTGGCTGCACAACACCAACAGCTACTGCCTGAAGACTGCAACAGGGGAAATGGCGAAGGTATTTGGAGAAGTTCGTCTTACGATTACTCTGGCAGGACTGACGTTCGCCCATGCGTTTCTGGTGGCAGATATATGCGACGAGTGCATCATCGGAATAGACTTCATGAAAGCAAATGAAGTAATCTTGGACATCGGGATGCAAGTACTGAGGTATCGAAATGTGGAGATTCCGATGGTGTACGGAAATGAGAATGCCGTAACTCTCAGGACAGTCATCAGCAAAGACGAAGTTTTGCCGCCGTCTTCAGAGACAATCATTTGGACGAAGCTGGAAGGTGATCTTGGGAGCCACCGATTCTACATAGTAGAACCAGACCCAGAGAAGAATTCTCAAGACTACATCGTGGGAAAGACGTTAGTCGAACCAAAGAACACCATGGTTCCAGTGAGAGTTTTGAACGCAAGACCACACACTGTCAAACTAAGGCGAGGAGAGGTGACTGGAAAATGCACGCCGATTACCGCCGTCGCAACAATATCTGAACGTGATGCTCCAAAACCTCTCCCATCACCTTGGACAGCGGAAACGAGAGAGACGATTCTCCAGTCCAGTGAGCTGAATCAGGAGCAGCGAACTATGGCAGAGAATCTTATCAATGAGTACGCTGATGTATTTGCCGCACAGGACGGAGAATACGGCCGAACACACCTGGTACAACATCGAATAGACACTGGTGATACTAGACCAATTCGTCAGCCTGCTAGGCGCCTTCCATTGGCAAAGCAGACAGAAGTTGCAGAGATGGTGTCGGCAATGGAGAAAGAAGGTGTGATTGAAAGTTCCAAAAGTCCGTGGGCATCACCGGTTGTACTGGTTAAGAAGAAAGATGGCAGCACGCGGTTCTGCGTGGACTATCGGCAGCTCAATTACGTCACCAAGAAAGACAGCTACCCTCTGCCACGGATTGACGACACGCTAGACACACTATCAGGAGCCCGATGGTTTTCCACTCTCGACTTGAAGAGTGGCTACTGGCAGGTACAGATCCATCCAGAAGACCGGGAGAAAACCGCCTTCACCGCAGGAAATGGGCTATGGCAATTCACGGTAATGCCATTCGGGCTGTGCAATGCTCCGGCGACTTTCGAGCGATTGATGGAATGTGTCCTGCAAGGGTTAACATGGAAAACCTGTTTGGTATACTTGGATGATGTCATCGTCGTAGGAAAAACGTTTGCGCAACACAGAGACAATCTAAGGGATGTGTTTCAAAGGCTTCGAAGTGCCCACCTGAAGCTCAACCCCAAGAAGTGCGCCCTGTTTAGAGCGGAAGTCAAGTACCTGGGACACATAATTTCAGCGAAAGGAGTGAGAACCGATCCGGAGAAGGTCGAAGCGGTGAAAAACTGGCCAGTCCCCAAAGACAAACACCAACTAAGGAGCTTCCTGGGCCTAGCCACCTACTACAGACGGTTCGTGAAGGATTTTGCCGGGATCGCAAAGAACCTGCACCAGTTGACGGAAAAGGGAAAACAATTCAAATGGTCAATTGAGTGCGAGAAGAGCTTCAAGGCACTTAAACAACGGCTATGCGATGCCCCGATACTGGCTTACCCCACTCCCGGGGAAACGTTCGTTGTGGATGCAGATGCTAGTAATGTCGGGGTAGGAGCCGTACTCTCCCAGGTGCATGACGGCCAAGAGAAGGTGGTTGCGTACTTCAGCAAGGTGCTCTCTAAGCCAGAAAGGAACTACTGCGTGACAAGGCGGGAACTTCTAGCTTTGATCTTGGCTACGAAGCATTTTCACAAATACCTCTACGGGAGGAAGTTCGTTCTTCGCACAGACCATGCAGCATTAAAATGGCTATTACAGTTCAAGAGTCCTGAGGGTCAGGTCGCAAGATGGATCGAAAGGCTGCAAATCTACGACTACGAAATACAGCATCGTAAAGGAAAACTCCACTCTAATGCGGATGCACTGTCCCGGAGACCATGCAGAACGGATTGTAAACATTGTGCGCGTCAGGAAGAACGGGAGCTGGTTTCCATCCAAAGAATGAGAGCCGAACCTATCGCCGGCTGGAGCGTAGATGAGATCCGGAACGCTCAGAAGGAAGACCCCGATATCGAGCCGATTCTGGCCTGGAAGGAGAACATGGAGAAACCGGATCATCAGGACATCTCTCACAGAAGCCCGACCTTAAAGGCATATTTTGCGCAGTGGGACTCCCTCCATGTCCAAGAAGGTGTTCTGAGAAGAAAATGGGAATCCTCCGACGGAAAATCGTTTGTAATGCAGCTTGTCGTACCGCGGACGAGGGTCAAGGAGGTGTTACAGGAAATGCATGGCGGGGCGACCGGAGGCCACTTGGGAGTGAATAAGACGCTAGAAAAGGTACGAGAACGTTTTTATTGGTTAAAAGCGAAGGAAGATATCGAAGACTGGTGCAGAAAATGCGACGTGTGTGCAGCTAGCAAGGGTCCGAGAATCAAAACTCGAGGTAAGATGCACCAATACAACGTGGGAGCACCTTTCGAACGAATCGCCATTGACATCGCAGGGCCCTTTCCGGAAACCGACAATGGTAATCGGTATATACTCGTAGTGATGGACTACTTCAGTAAGTGGCCGGAAGCGTTTCCGATCCCTAACCAGGAAGCCAGAACCGTGGCGGAGCAGATCGTCTACAATTGGGTTAGCAGATTCGGTGTGCCCTTGGAATTGCATTCTGACCAAGGGCGGAACTTCGAGTCAAGAATCTTCCAAGAGATGTGTCAACTACTCGGAATCAAAAAGACAAGGACAACCCCGCTTCATCCACAGTCGGACGGTATGGTGGAGCGTTTCAATAGGACTTTGGACGAACATCTCTCGAAGGTCGTAGGTGACTACCAACGGGATTGGGACCGGCAGATTCCCTTGTTTTTGATGGCCTATAGAAGTGCCGTGCATAGCACTACTCGACATACGCCGTTCGAAATCTTATTTGGTGGAATAGCTCGTTTACCCAGTGAGGTGAAATTTGGATCTCCTACCAATGAGCCCAGAAATGAAGAAGAGTACGTGGCGGACCTTAGGGAAAGGCTTAGGGACATACACCAAAGGACCAGAAGCCAGATTAAGATGACGAGCGACCGCATGAAGACCAGGTAT
>OY720429.1:105965146-105992646 GCA_963082735.1 Pocota personata
GTTAAGTTAATTAGTTGCGCAAAATGGGTCGCAAATTGGGAAAACTAACTACAATTCAACTAAAGGCAGAACTCAGTAAGCGGAATCTCGACACAACTGGGGGAAAAGATGCCCTGCGGATTCGTCTGGAAGAAGCAGTAAAGCAGTAAGGTGAAAATCCGCATGACGTAGAGTTTAACGTGGAAGAGGAACCAGCAAGTACAGTAGCCGAGCCGGGTATAACAAGTCTGCTCCTGCAACTTAAGTTAGTCATGGACGAACAAAAGAAAGAAATAGAAGACCAAAGGAATTCTCTAGAACTTAAGCTGGACGAACAAAAGAAAGCAATGGACGAACAAAAGAATTCTCTAGATGCTCTGGAAAGCAAACTTGATGAGCAAAACAAGAACAAGAAAGAACGAACAAGCGATCGAAGAGAAAATTGAGAAGGTCGAGACGCAACTCGAAAAAGTCGAAACTAGATTCGATGAAAACTTTGAGAAACATGAAACTCAGTTCGGGAAGATAGAGACTCAGTTTGAAAAAGTAGGAAAGCAAGTCGAAAATCCTGCTTAGGAACTCAGCAACGTGAAGAAACAGAAAGCAGGGGAATATTCCACTGACGGTCTGAGAAGAAAGGAGATGCAGCCTCCTTTCTTCGATTGTCAAACATCATGGCCAATTTATAAGAGGCAATTCGAAGCGGCCGCAATGATCAATAGCTGGGACGATAAAGAGAAGTCTATTGCACTCACGCTTGCACTGAGGGATCCAGCTGCGGAGCTCTTGCAGACCATCCTGGAAGATAAACAGCAGGACTACAACTCTCTGATTCAGGTTATCGAGATGCGGTTTGGGGATGAACACATGCAGCAGGTGTACAGGGTTCAGCTGCGTAGTCGAGTCCAGAAAAGGGGTGAAACGCTCCAACAGTTGCAAGCGGATATATAGCGACTAGCCCATCTTTCATACCCTAAACCGGTGAGGAGCTTATCAACGAAATGGCGATGGAAGCTTTTATTCAGGCCATAGAGGACAGACAACTGCAAATGGCTGTAAGGATGGCTGAAAAGCGAACTCTCCCCGAGGCATTGGCATTCGCTTTGTCAATGAAGGCTGCGGACCAAGCATACCAGGGAATACACCGTGTCAGGGAAATGTCCGTTGTGGAATGCTCATGCCAGAGAACAGCCGTCATGGATGAAGACAAAGCTCGCGGAAGTCAAATCGCTGGAATTGCAACCAAACCGGACACCTACAACGGCAGTGCAGAAGTGCACCTAGACGAGGAAATTGTCCACATTGCGGAAGTAGGAGAAGCAGAGAGGAAGCATCCTGTCGGTCAGACTTCCCAAAACCAGCAGTCGGGAAAAGCGTAAGGACCAACTTCGCGGGGCAGACGTTGGTTACTGGAATCGAGGCCCCCAGGACCACCATTCAAGTTTCGCAAACCAAACGGGGTAACAAGAGCCTGAGAGTGCAGGCACTAATCAACAAGAAAAAGTGCGTAGCCACCATCGATACAGGTGCCACCGCCTCCATTGTAAGAAGAAATATCGTCAGAAGCTCATGGCTGCACAACACCAACAGCTACTGCCTGAAGACTGCAACAGGGGAAATGGCGAAGGTGTTTGGAGGAGTTCGTCTTACGATTACTCTGGCGGGACTGACGTTCTCCCATGCGTTTCTGGTGGCAGATATATGCGACGAGTGCATCATCGGAATAGACTTCATGAAAGCAAATGAAGTAATCTTGGACATCGGGATGCAAGTACTGAGGTATCGAAATGTGGAGATTCCGATGGTGTACCCAGTGAGGTGAAATTTGGATCTCCTACCAATGAGCCCAGAAATGAAGAACAGTACGTGGCGGACCTTAGGGAAAGGCTTAGGGACATACACCAAAGGACCAGAAGCCAGATTAAGATGACGAGCGACCGCATGAAGACCAGGTATGATGCCAAGGCAACAACGTCATAATTCCAAGAAGGAGATCTGGTGTGGCTTTATAATCCCCATCGCCAAAAGGGGAAATCACCTAAATTGCAACAGAACTGGGAAGGTCCCTACAGAATAGTAACCCGCATCAACGATGTTGTCTACCGCATCCAGCGAGGACCAACTGCCAAAATGATAGTAGTTCATGTGGACCGACGGCGTCGATACAATGGCCGAAGTGAGGACGCACTTGTTCGGGACGAACAAGTTAAGACGGGGGCAGTGTAACATAATGTAGCATAATAACTACGCTCCAAAAGTATGCAACAGTAATGTAGCATAATAACTACGCTCCAAAGGTATGCAACACATTCCGAAGTGTCTTTTCATTCGAGGCTCGTGTACGGTGTTCTCGTCTCGAACGGAGAGAAATCAAAACGGTCAAAGAAAACGTAACTTTAAATCTAACTGAAAGAAAATATGTACAACTTTAACTGGAATGCAAATAAAACCACTTTCGTTCAAGGTTATAAATTCTGTGTTTTATTCGGTTTCTTGTTTTTTCTTTATATATGGATCGTACATATGTATATACATAGGTTGACATTCGGAGTAATTCGTCGATTTGACATAATTTCCCTTTTGGGAAATTACTCCGTGCGTGGGTGGATACAGAGATCTGGACCATGGTGACGTCAGCGTCTACATTCTCCCCCAACGATGAACTACGTTCTTAATTTGCACGCCCCTTGCTTGTTCTGCCTTCATACTATTTGACCATATGGTTCTCGCCGGTCTGCTGTCTAACTTGTTGGTATACAATGCATGCGTTTGGGTACATGAAAAGAAACAACAGATTATTGCGTATGGTAAAAGGATATACAGTGACACAAGAAACAGTAACGGACAAATCTACGAGAGAATGCCTATCAACAACTCCAGCAGTCAATCTCACACATGATCCCGTTCATTTGCGAGCGCAGGTGACTTTATTTTTATCCTCTTGCTGTTATGTGGGGGTAACGATCGCTGATTGCAGTTTGCGTGTTGTTGTTGTTGCTGCGAAGACAATGCTCAGTTGGTGTTGAAGTCAGATACGATGACAGTATGGCGATCCTAGTAAGCTCTCCTGCTGCAGTTGTTCTTGGCGTATGTTATGTCGTGACGTCTATGTTTAGTTTCGGTGGTGCGTGTGCTAAATCGTTGATAATTGTTATTAAATTGGAAGGTTTTAATCCAATGTAATCCAGGTGAGTAAGTTTATAGTATATGTGTAGTAATTCATTTGTATAAAAAAATAATAAAAATATTGGAGTTGTATTTTTGCTGGCGTCCATCGATGATGTGCATGCGTTCCACACACACACACGCATGCACATCATCGATGGACGCCAGCAAAAATACAACTCCAATATTTTTATTATTTTTTTATACAAATGAATTACTACACATATACTATAAACTTACTCACCTGGATTACATTGGATTAAAACCTTCCAATTTAATAACAATTATCAACGATTTAGCACAATGGAGTTCTTCAGTAGTTGGGTGTTTTGAAGAAATGAGTTTGGATAATTGTGTATGATGAATTGATTGTGTGTTTTCTTATGTGTGGTACTTGTTGATTGAGTGAATGAGTAAGTGTGAGGGAGTGGTCTGTTAGAAAGTGTGTACGTGGTTTGGGTTGCAGTTACGGACGGGTTTGGTTGAGAGTGAGTGTTGAGTAATTTTGAATTTAGATCTGAGTGGGTTTGAATTGTGTTTATCTGATGACAGTGGTGTGAACAAGTTATCGTCCGTTGATTTGAAAATGTGTTAATGTGGTATGATATTTTTTATTTTTTTTTTGAATGGATGAATGAAATGTTTTGTGATTACTGGATGTGTTGAATTTATATTGAATTTGAGACGGTTTGCGGTTCGTTCGTTGGTAACGGACAGAGTTTTGTTATTGGCCGTTTTAGAATTCCCTGTTCCGTTTTCACTTTGACGACGCGTGTAACTATTACTATATAATATTCTCCTTGTCATTGCTTCCAGAACAGAGGCCTCGAATTTAAACACGCTTCGATTTGCGTCAAGAGCGTGGCGTGCTCCTCAAAGGTTAGTGTACCATTTCCGACAATCCGTTTTAGGTGGTATTTGACACTCTTGACCCCTGCTTCCCATAATCCTCCGAAAAGGGGGGAAGCTGGAGGAATCAAGTTCCACTGGGTTCCTTCTGCTGATATTATATCCGCTTTCTCCTTCCAGTCTTGGATGGCGTTTTTTATTAGGCGGCGTAGTTCTGCTTCGGCTCCCACGAAGTTGGTTCCGTAATTGCTTTAGATTTGTCCGCAGACCCCTCGTCGTGCTGCAAATCTTCTAAAGGACGCTAGGAAAGCTTGGGTAGTAAGATCACTTACAGCTTCTAAGTGGATAGGTTTTGGGGCTAGGCAAACGAACACCGCTATGTACCCCTTGTGGCATTTAGATCGTCGACCCTTCCATGCCCGGATGTTGATAGGTCCTGCATAATCAATACCTGTGTGGGAGAAAGGTCTTGATACCGTGACTCGGGGTATCATGTTGTACAGCTGTTGATGTGATTCTTTACAGCTCGTTTGATTTGGAATACCCAATATTTTCGTCGTATATGTACCATCATAAGCTGGATTCCTCCGTGCAGTGACCTTTCATGAGAGTCGCGAATAATGAGTTTGGTGAAATGATGTCTGGGTTCCAAAATTATAGGATGCTGTTGGTCATAGGGAATGTTTGCATGACTTAACCTTCCGCCAACCCGAAGAATTCCTTCTCCGTCTACGAATGGATTCAAGGATCCCATACCTTTGGATTTCGTGCCTTCAGTGAACATTTCTTGCTGAGCGCAGCGCGCAATTATTTTTTTAGCGTTGTCCAGTTCGTTTGGTGAAAGTGATCCGACGTGACGGTTGGAGCGGTATGCCTTCGCGTTGTTGACAAAGCGCTTACACCAGGCTGCTACGCGGATCAGTCGGGTTAAATTTGACGATCGATGAGTCAGTTGGATAAGAGTATTTTCTACCAATCCAGAACAGTGCACTTGAATTTTCCGTTTGCCTTCCTCTGTAGTGAGACTTGTTGGTTGCGCTGGCAACTCGAAAATCCAAGTCGAATGGAGAAATTCCGGTCCATTTCACCACAGTGTTTCAACAATTAATGCCGATGGCAGCATACCTCTGGGCGTTAAATCGGCTGGATTGAGTTTAGTTGGGACGTGCTTCCACATGTGCACCTCCGTCAGTCGTTGGATCTCCCCTACTCGATTCCTGATGAATGTCTCCCATCGTGAAGACGGTGCAAGAATCCAAGACAGTGTTATTGTAGAGTCTGTCCATGCGTGCATCGCGGTATTCTTCAGCTCGAGTGTGTGTGCTACGTAGCGTAGCAATTTGGCTACCATGACAGCACCGCAGAGCTCTAAGCGGGGTAGACTGACCGGTTGTACTGGTGCGACCTTGGACTTCGACATTATGAGGTGCATATGGACGATACCTTGGCTATCTTTCGCCCGAAGGTAAACTGCTGCTCCGTACGCCTTCTCCGACGCATCGCTAAAGCCGTGCAACTCTACATGGTTCTTCATGCCAACTGTTTGAACCCACCTTGGAATCCGTACTTTATTAATGACCGGTAAATCGTCGTACAAGCAGTTCCATCCTTCAAGCACCTCATCCTCGATCGGCTCATCCCAAGATAATTTTCGTTTTCAGAGAAGCTGCATGATGAGTTTCGCCTTCAAAATACACGGTGATATCCATCCCATGGGGTCAAACATTCGAGCAATTGTAGACAGTACAAACCGTTTTGTTGGCTCTGGGTTATCTAGAGGCGTAAATCGAAAACAGAAGTTGTCCGATTTGGGAAGCCAATGAATGCCCAACGTTTTTATTCGGTCTGAGCCTTCCGAAGGAACTGATAACGATGCCTCTCGATCCTGGATTGGAATTTCCTTTAGCTCTTCTGCGTTCGCTGTCCATTTTCATAAGTTGAAACCGGCATTTTCTAAGACGGCCTTAACCTCCTTTCTTTTAGTTCTAGCTTCTTCAATGGTATCTGCACCAGAGAACAGATCGTCGACATACACCTCTGTAAGAATCATCTTCGCAGCCTTCGGATATTGAACTTCTGCCGCTTTCGCTGTTACCATCAGTGTCCGAATCGCTAGGTAAGGAGCTGAAGCCATTCCAAACGTTACCGTTTTGAGCCGAAAAATCTTCAATTGGTCAGTAGGATGCTTGCGCCAGAAAATCAGTTGGTAGTTTGAGTCAAACTTCGTTACCCATATTTGCCGGTACATTTTCTCAATATCCGCTGAAAAAGAGAAGCGGTGCAGTGTCCATCGAAGTGTGACATCAGTGACATTGTGTTGCAAAGACGAGCCAGTCGTCAGATGATCATTTAAAGAGGACCCGTCAGATGTCCTATATGATGCATCAAACACGACCCTCAGTTTTGTTGTCGAGCTGGTTTCTTTTAAGACGGCATGATGTGGCAGAAAGTAATGACCTCTGTTGCATACGTCGTCTTCATCAACTTCGCTCATGTGACCCAATTGCAGGTACTCCTTAATGCATGAAGCGTACTTGTCATGCAATTGATGATCGGCTGCTAGACGTGTCTCCAGGGACTTGAAACATTGAAGAGCTCCTTCACGTGACCTACCTAAAACAGGATGAACATTTTCCTTGAACGGAAGTGCTATTTGATAGCATCCATCTACCATACGCCTTACATTTTGGACAAAATGTTCTTCGCAAGCCACGTCTTCGGTGGTGGCATACCGCTCGAATGGAGTTTCCTCAAGTTCCCAGAATCTTCGAAGTTGTGCATCGACGTCGGATGTTTGAAAGAAGGTTCTGATGGATCGAGGTTCAATTGGTGATCTGTCGAACAAAATCCATCCCAACTTGATTTTCTGAGCAACAGGCATGGTCTTATCTCGATGACGCACCAACTCTGCCGGCATTATGCTAATATATCACTGCCCAACAGCAGATCGATTTTGGCTGGCTTGTGAAATGATGGGTCTGCTAATTTTAAACCGCTGAGGTGCCGCCAATCGCCTACGGAAAGGATTCGGGACGGGAGATGCCCAGACAGTGACTGGAATATCAACGCCTGTGTGGTCGTTTCGAAGGCTGTATAATACGACGCAACAGTGATATCTACGACCCTTTTGCAAGTGCCACTGTTGACCAACCCTAACCCGGACACCTCGACATTAGTGGATTTTGATTTCAAGCGGAGGAGTTGAACTGCAGACTCCGTAATGAAAGAAGCCTCCGAACTAGAATCCAGCAATGCCCGGAGAAGTAAACTATCTCCCGAAGACGTCTTTACCTTTACAATGGCTGTTGCTAGCAAAACCTGTGTGTTGGCGTCATGTGTTGCGTGGTGGTTTCTCGCGCCAGAACTGGTTGAAGGTTGTTCTTTATTGGATGGATGGAAAGTTGGAGCTTCGCTGTTAAATGTTGAGGTAATACCTATATATGTTTGTGTTTGATGTGGTGGTTGGACCCCTTGAATATGTGTGTTAGTTGGGTGTGAATTTGGAAATTGATTTGTATTGTTAGAAGAATGAGGGTTAAAATTGAATGGGTTATTGTGTAAAAGCGAATGATGTGGCTGTTGACAATAATAACATCTACGTGAACTAGGACATTATTGTGACGTATAGTCATTATACGCCAAACAGTTAATACATAGACCTAATTTGTTCACATTTTGCTGTTTATCAGAAATGCTCATTTTCAGAAACTTATTGCACTTTCTGATAGCATGCTGACCTTTGTTACAAAGTTTGCAAGTGAACTTCGAGGTGCTTGGTTGCACATGGAAAGAGTTTCGCTGTGGTACCTTTTTGGATGAATCCACTGGTGGTCGACCCTGCTGATAATTAACCGCCTCCAACGTACGGAATCTTGTTTCAAAAAATTGGGTAAATTCCGCAAAAGTGGGTAGTTCCTTGCTGTTTTCTTTGCATCCCAGTTTCTCCTCCCAAAGCTGTTGTGTTTTTGAAGGAAGTTTTTGCAGCAGAACGTAAACTAATATCACGTCCCAGTGTTGTACGGGCACCTTCAAGTTGTCCAAACTGTGCACCACTTCTCTTGATGTGTCTAACAGCTCTTTGATGGATTCAGCTCACTCTTGGGTTATCGTCGCCAAATTAAATAGACACTTGAGTTGAGTGTTCACCAAAAACCGTTGATGATCGTACCTGTCTTGAAGGATAGCCCATGCTTTAGCGTAATTGCCGTTAGCAATACCCAAATACACTAAAATCTTCTCGGCTTCTCCAGAGACACCTGTTTTAAGAGAGTGCATCTTCTGGATTTCCGACAACGATGAATTGTGGTGAACAAGAGACACAAACAAATCGTGAAAACCTCGCCAAGACTCGTAACTCCCTGAAAACACTGGCACCGGAATATTCTTCAGCCTTAAATCCGCATTATGGGATGATTTAGTGTTGTCTGAGTCCATATTAGTGACGTCCATATTGGAGTTGTCCTTTGCTTTGACCTTGTCGATTGTGTCTAATAGATCACCCCTATACTCAAAATACAACTCTCGAATTTGCTCGTAAGTAGTCTCAATCTCATCACCCTTTTCATCTTTTTCCAGCTCACTAATACACTTTTCATATATTTCAGCTGCCGACACCATTGTTTTCTCTAAAAGAGACAAGCGGCCTGCCAAATAATTCGTGTATTGGAACCTCTTTTGGAGAAATTTTAGACGTCCTTTTCGAGTTGTGAGAATACTCGAGATAATTTTGTACTTTTCATTTTACTAATTTTGTTTGAATTTTAGCACTCTTAAATATATATACATGCCACAAAAAGTAAAATAAAATTCACTTACTTGTGAAAAGTTGATGTTTCAGCAGATGACTGTCCAAATTTCAATGGATCTTTGTTGCAGCCCAAGTCCCCCAGTTGCACACACAAGTCTTCCAAATGGAAAAAACAGAACAATCACCAAAATCAGCAAAAAATCCAGCAAATCCCCAATAATCGAATCCAGCAAATCCAAAATAATCGAATCCAGCAAATCAAATCACAGCACACAATTTTAATTCTTATTTTATTTGCAAATCCACACAACAGTGTTGACAAAAAATTAAATTAAGTTACAAAAAAACTAATCCGGCTCGAAGGACCAAAATGTTCTCGTTTCGAACGGAGAGAAATAAAAACGGTCAAAGAAAACGTAACTTTAAATCTAACTAAGAGAAAATATGTACAACTTTAACTGGAATGCAAATAAAACCACTTTCGTTCAACGTTATAAATTCTGTGTTTTATTCGGTTTCTTGTTTTTTCTTTATATATGGATCGTACATATGTATATACATAGGTTGACATTCGGAGTAATTCGTCGATTTGATATAATTTCCCTTTTGGGAAATTACTCCGTGCGTGGGTTGATACAGAAATCTGGACCATGGTGACGTCAGCGTCTACATACATACGGATTATGGCTAAGTCGACGTCGCAGAATTAAGAGAGAATTATAACCGCAAGAGAATTATAACCACAAGAGATTATTGGCTGCAGCTGTCATCTTGGAATTATTACATCAGAATTTTCTTGTTCCAGTGGTCGAAGATTTTGCTAGAAGTCGAAATGCGACTCTATAAGGACAGATGGCGATCGAGGCAAGGAAAAGTGATAATGGGCGAAGTTGTAATTTTGTGATAGATTGAAAGTTAAGAGTTAACAAGAAGAAGTAATTAGTTTGGATTTGTGAATTAAGGAATTGAAATGAGATAAAGTCATTTGAGAAGAAAGAGACCTTGTAAGGGAAGAATTGGCGAAGAATAATATAGTGTGAACTTGAATTGTTCTATAAACTCAAAAAAATAAAGAAATTATCTCACAGAATAACGTTTTATCTACTCGAGCTGTAGCTCGCATATTACAATATTATTGTTAGAAAAGTGGGGAACGACCGAGTCGAACCACCAGCACTAAGTGTACTACTACTAGAAACTACAAGAGAAGAAGAAAACAAGACTCACATCAACCAACCGCTGCCATCAACCGCTGCCATCATCCGCTGCTATCAATCGCTGCCATCTTCGCCGCCCACAGTTATCTAATACAACCCGTCTGGTTGTCTGCAGCTATTCGCAGCGAAATTCTCCTGTCGCCTTCACTTCACTTCCTAAAGAGACACGAGATTAAAATAAAATTAACACACAGGTAATAAATCTCGCTTCCAACTTTAGCCACCTTTCAATGCTCCATCAACACCCCACCTCTCCAGAGTCATCTTGCTTGCCCTAGTAAGCATCATCATCAACCCTCATCGTCGAACCAGCGGGTTACCTCCAGCGCCTCCGTCATGTCCATCAGCCGTCACCTATTGAAAGAAAAATTCATTAAAAAGGTAATTTAACAAGTACCTCACTACTCACCTATTCTCTTCCCCAAGGTTTACCTGCAATGCTTTATGCAGTGCCCATCACATCATCTAAGCGTAGTTGACTGAAAAGAAACCCACCCGCAATATCTACCTAGGCAAAAGTTTCACCGCACCGAAGAAAACAACCCCGATTTCGACAGAGATTACTTGCGCAATTGTACACGGCTGCACCTGCGCTGGCACAACCGCGGACCCCTCGATTCACAGCAACGATGTCGACTTTCCCCAAGGCATAGGCCACCGAGGAATCCAGTTTCGTTTACTGGAACAAAGGGATCGAATGCACCCGCGAAAAACACCACCGGGAAAGGCAATAATGGCAAAAAAAAAAAGTAAACAAAGATCTTAATCACTCACCTATTGCAGAGGGTATCCAAATATAGCCGACAACAAGTTGTGGCGAGTGGACAATTATCTTCATTGGAGTGCGGCTGAACTTCGGACTCCTCCCAGACGGGAAAACACCTGGATTTATCGACCCGAGAACACTCGAATCCGATGAAGTACACGGCGCGGAACTGCTGCCAGGAGGAACCGCACTCTCCTGGAACTTGGTGTCGGACGAAGAAGGAAATCATCGCACACACGCCCGAATCAAAATAAATCACTTTGGTGAAAAGAAAACGCCCGAAAAAAACACGAAACAAACGTGAAAATACACGGCGCGGAGGAAATAAAAAGAAAATTGCCGAAAAAATGAGGGAATTCTGACGTCTGTCAGCAATGTCATCCGGGGCACGTTCAGTACACTTTTTGATGCGGCGCTCCCATTCAGATATTCTGCGGGTTGGATTACATTGGTGTGCTGTAGGATAAAAGGGAAATAGTTGGGAATTGCTGGGAAAATACAAAAAAATGAAAAATGTAATTATTGTCTGAGGCAATAGACCCCTCGTTATAGAGAGAAAATTACCGTCAATAAGGGGAAATGGGCGACGATGGCAAGGAAAAGGTGGACAAGTGGAAATTTGGCACAGAAAAATTTTCCAAAATAGCGGAGGAAAAATCCAAAAGGCTGGAAGGTAATGGGAAGTTTTCATCATTTTTTTGGAATCTTTCCAGGCGCGAGTGAGATGACAAGAGAGGACGGATAGGTTCAACGAGGGAAATTTTGGTGGAGAGTTGGAAGCGTTTAAAAGGATCGCGTTTGGCATATGAGATTGGCTTTTTGCTGGTAATAGTCTTCGGGAAAGGAACTCGAAATCGAAAGTTCGTCGCGATTTTAATCGAACTTAATGAGCGGAAACCGAAATCCAACGAACGAGTAGCGCGAAATTACCGAAGTAGCGGATCAACGGATCAACGCGGAAAAACGGAGACAGCCGGAGAAAAGACGGAGCACGAACAACAAATTACAACAACAACAAATTTTTTTTAATTAACAAAAAAAACTATCGGGAACCACAAATAAATCTAGTGAAATTTAGCTAAGAAGTGTTTTATTTTATTCGCCTATGTGTTTTCTTGGTTTTTTCGATTCACTCTTGCTTTTTCCTCCCTCTTCTAGCTACAGCCCGGAGTCGCCATCAATACCCCCATCCAGAAGTGTAACATTATTATTATTAATATTATTATTATTAATATTATTATTAGTAATTTTATTATTATTAATATTATTATTTTTAATATTATTATTATTAATATTATTATTATTATTATTATTTTTAATATTATTATTATTATTATTATTATTATTATTAATATTATTATTTTTAATATTATTATTAATATTAATATCATTATTATTAATATTATTAATATTATTCTTCTTCTTCTTCTTCTTACAGCGAAGATATGATCCGAAGAAGAAGGATCACAACCCTTTACTTTACTTTACTTTACTACATCCCTACTGGTCCGCCTGTGGGGTTTGCCGGTTTGGCCTCAGGAAGTACCGGCAGTCTTCCCGGTTTCGGATCACTTCGTCACTGAGGCCAATCAAATGCTGGTGTTTTTGCATTTGTGTAATACAGTTGTTTCTTGGTCTGCCTTTTTTGCGCGATTGCGTAGGAACTTTGACTGATATTGCCTTTTTGACAGGGTTCGGAGGATCGCTCCTTTGAATGTGACAATTCCAACTGAGACGGTGGTGCTCTATCTTGCTTGTGATGGGTTCTTTTACATGAAGGCTTCCTCGAATCTTTGAACTTGTTATTCTATCAATCTTCGTTACTCCTGCTGTCATGCGAAGCATCTTCATCTCAGCTGCCATTAACTTGCCCTCATACTTTGTGAACATTGTCCAGCATTGTGAACCGCATGTGAGCGCCGGACGTACAACTGCGGTGTAGAGCCTTTTTTAAGCTTAAGGGGTATTTTTCCATCACAGAAGATAGCGGAGTTTTCTCGCCACTTCATCCACAGTACGCTTACGCGATGATTGATGTCATCGTCACAGGTTGCTTCGCTATTGATCATAGATCCCAGATATTTAAACTTTTCACACTTGCGAAGCACTCTTCCATTCAAGTAAATGTCTGGAATAGGCCGGTGTGGATCAGAGAACGGGCAGCACAGATACTCCGTCTTTTCCGAACTAATACGGTACCCATTTCCCTCCAAAACATACACCCATACATCAAGTGCTCGTTGCAAGGCCATTTGAATTTCGCTTATGATAGCTCCATCGCCAGCAAAGAATAACTGATGCACTTTGGGGTCCGTCACTTTTCCTTCAAGCAGATAATCAAGGAGTGCAATAAATAGCAAAGGACTAAGGACGCTGGTTGTACTTTGCTGGTGTACACCGACTTTGATTGGGAACTCTTCGGTGACTCCTGCGGGACAGCTCACTCTTGTCCTTGCTCCCTCATACATGTCCATGATCATGCGCGCGTAGGTTTTTGGAACTCCTCGTTGTCTTAGCGGCACCCATAAGAGATCTTTTGGTTGTCTATCAAAGGCTTTTTAAAAATCAACCAACACCATATGCAAGTAATTTAAGGAATCACGATGTTTTCCATTATGATAATTATACTTTGGATTGCATTTGGTCATCAGATAGCCTTATTATTTTCCACAGTTGGCCATCTAATACCCGTTCAACGATCTTCATGGTGTGTGACATCAGCTCGACAGAACGGTAGTTATCGCACTTTCGCGTATCGCCCTTCCCTTTGTGCAAAGGAAGAAGATAACTTTCCCTCCACTGATTAGGCATTGGATCACCGCTCATAAGTTTGGATATAAGAATCATTAGCCATCTGGACCCGATGTCTCCCATCTTTTTCCAGAACTCTGAGGGTATCTCGTCTGGTCCAACCGCTTTTCTTTTTTTGGAGTATTTGACGGCATTCCTAATTTCTTCGACAGCAATGTCGGATATTTCGTCATGGTTAGGAGCGGCTCTTGGAAAGTATACACGGGAAAACAGTTCGTTCAGAAGTCTTTCACAATACTGTCGCCATCTGTGGAAAATTTTGTCGTCTTCCACAAGAAGGTGGCCTTGAGCACTGAACTTTGGGGAACGAATCTCCTGAGCATTTTTTCTTATCTGGGCGGCTATTTTGAAGATAGTTGCTCCCCTATTCAATTGGTTTTGTCGAAGCTCCTGCATAGCCTGGTTCCTATCAGACGCCGAAGACGATATTTCCTCCAACTCCCGACAGAGGCCTTCCATACTTTTTGCTTATAATTGGGGGCACTTCTTCTTCGCGAGACCTTTGCAACAACTACACATCACTTCAAGGCGAGCTTTTTCATCTCTATTAGTAGAAGAGCACTTTGACCAAGCCTTGAAAGTCGTTTTCTTTTCCCGTATCACCACTTTAGCTCCGTCTGTCCACCACCATGTTCCTTTGGCGTGTTGGCAGGGGCCTTTCGACGTTCCCAGCAGTGATTTGGCTCTCTCCAAGCAAGATCGCTGTAGGGAATCCCACATATCTTGTGCTCTGCACTCCTCATCACCGACCTCATCGATGATGGTAAAGAGGTAATTTGTCATGTTGGTAATAAAAACTTCGCCTTCTCCTTTGTCCAGCTTGTACTAATTGATTTTCTCAGCCACCTCTGTTTGCTTATTTGTTTTCTTCCCCGTCTCCATAAAAATTTCTGTCAGGAGGAGACGGTGTTGCTGGGCGATCGCCTCTCCGAAGGATCACTTTGCAATCTTTAACCCGGGGCTTCATGAAACTGGCTACCAAATGGTAGTCAATTTGTGTTTCATTTCCACCACTGCTGTAAGTGATCAGGTGCCGGCTTTGTTTGACAAACATGGTATTTAGCACGATATGACCATATGACTTGCACATGCTTAGGATGTCTTCACCTGGAGAATTCCTGGTGCCGTAGCCCAGTCCTCAATGGCAGTCTTCATAGTCTTCATTTGTTTTCCCGACATGTCCGTTCAAATCTCCGCCAACAAACAAAAGCTCTTCCTTTGGGATGTTTTTTTTTCCACACATCACCCTGTATCACCAATTTGAGAGGCATTAAACGGTCACTGGATTTTGAAATGATCAAGATGTTGCCAAGTAGCTCTGCCGCGAGGATGATAGCAATTCCGTTTTTACCTTGTTCTGACCCATAGTAGAACATCTTGTAAGCTTTTGCCTTAACGTCCAAGAAACGCGCCCGATTCCCGGTGTTTCGCCATTTCGTTTCTTGTACACACAAGATGTCCACTCGCCTTCTAATCATCATTTCTTCAAACTGGTAGCTGAGACCTTTCATACTTCCAAGGTTCCAACTCGCGACTCTTAGGTTACGCCTAAGAAGTTGCATTATTTTGCTATCCCCCGGAAACCGAAAGCTTTGACCCGAGCATTTCTGCTCGTCCCAGGATCACAGCCATACGTAGCATTGGTAGTGCCTGGAGGGGTATTGCTTTTATTTTTAGCGTAATTTTTCATAATGCTAGGGTTTAAGCGTTTTTTTTTTTGGTTTTGACACGTGCATGCTCCTGAATTTTTGATTTATGTTTGATCTTACTTTTACAACACCGGTGATCTCCAGTCGTGTCAACCCACGGATTCGCATGCATACTTGCGGGACAGTTGTAAGATGATATATGTGTCGCTAGACTCACCTGGATATTTTAAAATCGCCCAGCAACACCGTCTCCTCCTGACAGAAATTTTTATGGAGACGGGGAAGAAAACAAATAAGCAAACAAAGGTGGCTGAGAAAATCAATTAGTACAAGCTGGACAAAGGAGAAGGCGAAGTTTTTATTACCAACATGACAAATTACCTCTTTACCATCATCGATGAGGTCGGTGATGAGGAGTGCAGAGCACAAGATATGTGGGATTCCCTACAGCGATCTTGCTTGGAGAGAGCCAAATCACTACTGGGAACGTCGAAAGGCCCCTGCCAACACGCCAAAGAAACATGGTGGTGGACAGATGGAGCTAAAGTGGTGATACGGGAAAAGAAAACGACTTTCAAGGCTTGGTCAAAGTGCTCTTCTACTAATAGAGACGAAAAAGCTCGCCTTGAAGTGATATGTAGTTGTTGCAAAGGTCTCGCGAAGAAGAAGTGCGCCCAATTATAAGCAAAAAGTATGGAAGGCCTCTATCGGGAGTTGGAGGAAATATCGTCTTCGGCGTCTGATAGGAACCAGGCTATGCAGGAGCTTCGACAAAACCAATTGAATAGGGTAGCAACTATCTTCAAAATAGCCGCCCAGAGAAGAAAAAATGCTCAGGAGATTCGTTCCCCAAAGTTCAATGCTCAGGCCACCTTCTTGTGGAAGACGACAAAATTCTCCACAGATGGCGACAGTATTGTGAAAGACTTCTAAACGAACTGTTTTCCCGGGTACACTTTCCAAGAGCCGCTCCTAACCATGACGAAATATCCGACATTGCTGTCGAAGAAATTAGGAATGCCGTCAAATACTCCAAAAACAGAAAAGCGGTTGGACCAGACGAGATACCCTCAGAGTTCTGGAAAAAGATGGGAGACATCGGGTCCAGATGGCTAATGATTCTTATATCCAAACTTATGAGCGGTGATCCAATGCCTAATCAGTGGAGGGAAAGTTATCTTCTTCCTTTGCACAAAGGGAAGGGCGATACGCGAAAGTGCGATAACTACCGTTCTGTCGAGCTGATGTCACACACCATGAAGATCGTTGAACGGGTATTAGATGGCCAACTGTGGAAAATAATAAGGCTATCTGATGACCAAATGCAATCCAAAGTATAAGGATCATAATGGAAAACATCGTGATTCCTTAAATTACTTGCATATGGTGTTGGTTGATTTTTAAAAAGCCTTTGATAGACAACCAAGAGATCTCTTATGGGTGCCGCTAAGACAACCAGGAGTTCCAAAAATCTTCGTGCGCATGATCATGGACATGTGGGAGCAAGGACAAGAGTGAGCTGTCCCGCAGGAGTCATCGAAGAGTTCCCAATCAAAGTCGGTGTACACCAGGGAAGCGTCCTTAGTCCTTTGCTATTTATTGCAGTCCTTGATTACCTGCTTGAAGGAAAAGTGACGGACCCCAAAGTGCATCAATTATTCTTTGCTGGCGATGGAGCTATCATAAGCGAAGATCAAATAGCCTTACAACGAGCACTTGATGTATGGGTGGATGTTTTGGAGGGAAATATGTACTATATTAGTTCGATAAAAATATAGTATCTGTGCTGCCCGTTCTCTGGTCCACACCGGGATATTCCAGACATTTATTTGAATGGAAAAGTGCTTCGCAGGTGTGAAAAGTTCAAATATCTGGGATCTATGATCAATAGCGAAGCAACTTGTGATGATGACATCAATCATCGCGTAGGCGTAGGGTGGATGAAGTGGCGAGAAAACTCCGCTATCTTCTGTGATGGAAAAATACCCCCTAAGCTTAAAGAAGGCTCTACACCGCAGTTGTACGTCCGGCGCTCACATACGGTTCACAATGATGGACAGTGTACAAAAAGTATGAGGGCAAATTAACGGCAGCTGAGATGAAGGTGCTTCGCATGACAGCAGGAGTAACGAAGATTGAGAGAATAAGAAGTTCAAAGATTCGAGGAAGCCTTCATGTAAAAGAACTCATCACAAGCAAGATAGAGCACGTCCGGCTAAGTTGGTGTTGTCATGTTCAAAGGAGAGATCCTTCGAACCCTGTCAAAAAGGCAATACCAACCAACGTTCCTACGCAATCGCGCAGAAAAGCAGACCAAAAAACAACTGGATCACACAAATGCAAAAACACCAGCATTTGATTGGCCTCAGAGACGAAGTGATCCGAAACCGGTAAGCCTGCCAGTACTTTCTGAGGTCAAACCGGCAAACCCCACAGGCGAACCAGTAGGGATGCAGTAAAGTGGGAAAGTTGTGATCCTTCTACTCCGAAGATCATTATTAATATTATTATTATTAATATTATTATTATTAATATTATTATTATTAATATTATTCTATCCTAAGGCCGGGCTGAGACTACTAGAGGGGTCAGCGGGTGGTGGATAGCTGAATGGCTTACAGATATGTGGGTTAGCTGCGAATAACCAATAAGCAGTCCCGGACCAAGAGCGGCAGAAATGGAGGGCGTGACGGAAGTAGATGCCGCCCTTTAAATAACATCCTTCCCATAAGGCAAGTTGTTATGCGACCCGTGCCGAGGCCTGAACGGTGGTGGGGAAGTAAAATCCATACAGCATCAATAACGGAGCCCTCCAGATACCTGGCGACCTCTGGTTATAATTAAATGCCTTACCACATTTTAACGGGGCTATGATGTGGTGCACCTCAGTTCCCCCTTGCTCGTGGGAACCAAATTTATATAAAAATGGAAAAAGAAATGCAAAAAAACAAGAACAAAAAAACCAAAAAAAAAACCATGACACGACAGACGACATGTGTAGTGGAAAGACACCAGGAAGCAAATCCCTTCAAAAAAAGCTCAAGAATGCAAAGGTCACCACAATCAGCAGGTACGCCGCTAGCTGGGGTGCAGGCGCATATACTACCGCAAGCTGCAATTGTATCTCCAACAAAGTGGAGTTGCAAATGAAGTAGAGAGCGACGAGGCTGCGCGACTAGATCTGCTAAAACGGAAAATTGAAAAAATTGAGAAGCAAGAAGAGGAAGATTTGATGAGGGCGTGGAACGTGCTTGAGATGGTTCCAAATGTCTCACAGAAAAACCTAAAAATGGAAATTCGGACTGGTCTCAAGAAGTTGCAAGAAGCTCTAGACGATGGCAGATCAAGTCGCGAAATCAGGAATAGGGATAGAGAAGCACTGCAAAACCTGGAGAAAACTGCTTCCAAAAAAGGTGAAAAGATTATGAACTTATGCCCGAAACGAGGCAGAAGAGAGATCGGGAGCCCTGGGGATACAAACAAGGTACTACCTGTTACAAAGAAGAAGAAGGAGGAAGATCTTCTCGCAGCCTGGACTACTGTGAACCACAAAAAGTCAGAAACTTGCGGATGCTGGAGAAAGAAGCGAAGACTTCCGGTGGAAGAGAAGCTGCTCCCAACAAAAACTGATTGATTGATTGACGCCGGCTCTACCCGCATTTTTATTAGCTTAATACAAGCACAAGAAAACTTAAACAATCTAAACTTAAAACTACAAAAAAAACTAAAATCTACTAGAAAGAGCAGGTAGGAGGTAGAAGGGGTTAATAGAAGGGGGGTGTTGGCAAAATCAAGACTTGGCTAGGTGGAATTGAGGCGATGCTGAAGATTGTTTCGAAGGGTAGTTCTGCTGCAGTGGAAGTCAAAGGTGTTTTCCATATTGTTATCCAAACGCAACATTCTGGACAGTGGTGCGTTATAAGTATAATTGGTGCGATGACAAGTGAGACGGAAGAGGGGAATGGACCTTAGGTTACGGGGATTGGTATTAAATGAGACTAGTTGAAGGAGCGCGGGGCAATCAATGTGACCAGTAATTAGTTGATGGAGGAAGAGTAAGTCGGCAATTTCGCGACGATTTTCAAGAGATTGGATATTGATGAGTTTTAGACGATCAGAGTAGGGAGGCAAGTTGTATCTATCAGTCTAAGGGAGACCGCGTAGGGCGAAACGGATAAACCGGCGCTGGATGGCTTCAATACGTTGAATGTGGATAGCATAGTGTGGCGACCAAGCTTGGCTAGCATATTCGAGGATAGGTCTAACGAAGGTAGTATAAAGTGATTTGGTGACGTATGGGTTCGAAAATTCCTTGGACCAACGTTTTACAAAGCCAAGTGCAGAATTAGCTCTATTTATTATGTGGTCAATATGAGAACGGAAGTTAAGTTCCCTATCACAGATTACACCTAAATCACGCAAAGATGAAACTGGTGGGACGAGCTCGTTGCAGAGGAAGTAGTTCCTATGGGTTGGTGGAAGGCGTTTACGGGAGTAGGTGATGAATTGACATTTGCTTACATTAAGTTCGAGATGATTTTTCTGACACCAGAGAGAAAATCTATTAAGGTCATCTTGAAGTGGGCGAGAATCGATGGGGGAAGATATGTATCTAAAGATTTTCATGTCATCGGCATAGACAGAGATACGAGTCTTTGATAATACAGTAGACGTCGTTGATGGTCTTGAGGGACACCCGAAGTGGCCTTAATGGGGTTAGAGACAGAAGATCTAAATATAACCTCGTACTGTCGACCTTCCAAGTAAGATTTGATCCAATTGATAAAACCGGGTTGAAAACCAAGAGCTTTAAACTTAAGAATAATAATTTGGTGCGATATTTAATCAAATGCTTTACTGAAGTCAGTAGTAATAACATCAATTTCTTTGCCATCTTCAAATGCACACAGCGCCTGAGAAACGAATTCAGTTAAGTTGGTGGTTGTCGATCTACCTTTAAGAAATCCATGTTGGTTAGAAGAAAATAAGGATTTGCAATGAAAAAACATCGAGTCGTACACTATGCTCTCGAAGAGTTTGGGTATGCATGATAGTTTCGCGATAGGTCGATAGTTGGAAATTTCGTTTTTTGGACCTTTCTTGTGAATGGGGATAATGAATGAGTTCTTCCAAAGAAGCGGGAAAGATCCTTGCGAAATGGACAAAAGAAAAAGGGAAGTCAACGGTTGGGCCAAGTGGGTCACGCATTTTTTTAGAACTATTGCGGGCAACCCGTCAGGACCAGGAGAGTAGTCATCCTTAAGTTTATTAATCTTCTCTGCGACAAGTAACGATGTGATATCAACCGAGACTAATGACGTTTGGGCGCAGTTGTCCATATAAGAGAAGTAATCATGGTCTGGTTCGAGGATGCGGTCGGTAAACGACTGGCTAAAAAAATGAGCGAATAAGTTTGCGACAATTTTAGGGTCTGACGAAGAAGTGTTGGAGAGTTTAAGGCTAGATGGATAACTATCAGATTTTCGTTTGGCATTTATGAAATGATAAAAACGCTTTGGATCCGTGATAAGACTGGATTGCATTCGGTCAAGATAATCCTGGTAGAGAGCTTCGCATAGTTCGGCGAAGTGTGTATGTGTGTGCTGATAGATGGTGTAATCATAGCCAGAACGGGATTTCAGGTATGCTCTCCAAAGTTTATTCCTCTTGTTACGAAGTGAGCGCAATTGTTTGTTATACCAGGGTGGGGATGAAGAACAATTTTTTTGGAGCGAGTAGGGAACAGCTTGCAGAAAACAATCGAAAACTACAGTATAGAAAGATGCGAGAGCAGTATCCATAGCAACGTGTGCGTAGTTAAAATTAGCCTTACTGAGCAGGTTGTTAAGTTTGGCGAAGTCAGCTTTCCGAAAATTAAAGCTATATGAGTTCTGAGTGTGAATATTAGAATTTAAGTCACTGCAGGAAACGAAAGAAAGAGGGGTGGATGGTAACGGTCTAAAGTAGAGAGAAGATGGTTACTTGCTATTACAATACAATTATCAGCATCAGATGAGAAGATAAGGTCCAGTTGTCTGTCAAGGCTATTAGTTATGCCACTGACTTGATGGAGGCCAGAGCTGGAGAGACAATCTGTGAAAAGGATTTCTTTGTCTGAGGTTGCATTTGAAGGGACAAAATGAGACTCATCCTCAGACGGAAACCATTGGAGTTGTGGAAGATTAAAATCCCCAAGGATAATGACATCATCGCTGGGATCCGTAACATCAAAGAGAGAGTCTATAGCATCTATAGCGAGTTGGTAGCCTTGAATTGGTTGGGAGGGGCGAATGTAGCAGCAAAGTAGGTACAGATTACGTTTAAGAATGGTAATTTTAGCGCAAATAAACTCAAAATTAGCGGTATGCGACGATTTATAAAGTGCTGAGTCGTAGCGGTTGTGTATAGCCAGGAGAACTCCACGGCCAGAAGAATCATCGTCTTTCTCTAGACCATCATCGCGAAAAAATGTTAAATTCGGAAGTAAATAACTCATTACTCTTGAAGGTAGGGGAGAGATTTGTTTCAGAGAGGGCGAAAACATAGTAGGGCAACTTTTGAGAATTAAGGAACACAGTGGAGGTTTTGGTGCGCAAACCGCGTACATTTTGGTAGTAAATGGATAAGTGTTTAACAGTGTTTTTATCTGCGTTAGTAAGGCGTGGTTTTGTACTAGTTGGTATGTTAGGAACGAAAATAATTTTTAAAGTTTGTGCGAGTTCGTTGTAGATGTGAGATACGTTTAGATTCAACATGGGAAGCAAAAGTGGACAGATCATTTGCAACACATCTGGGCGGAATATCGAGACTTTCTTGATAGCGAACGAAGATCTGTTTCAGTTCGGCAGGATCGGTTGGGAGGCTTTCTTGATGAAGGGAGACCATGACGTTGGTCTTAGTAATCCCGTCGATACAGATGGTGTCGTCTTTATCATGTAAGTAGGCTAAATATAGACGCACATTATTATAGATCTTGTGGTCTCGAAAGCGTGAGAGAACATAGCGTCCATCTTCGCCAGAATCAGTAAGTTGCTTCGTAAGTCTGGCAGTAGACGGAAGCAATGGATCTAAGAAGGAAGGAGATGGTGCAACTAAGTTTGAAGAATTAATAGGCGGGGAAGTGGGCGAGTGAGAAATAATGGAGGGGCAAGACGATTCAGAGGGTGCAGGATTGAGAGTGTGGGAGTGAATGAAATTCGGAAAATTGACGGAGGTCGGTCTCTTACGATTAGAAGACGTTACAGGTGTAAGATCAAATGACACTCGATTGATATTGTGGTTATTTTGAGAGTGGGAGAAGGGTTAAGATTATGGGATTGGTTGAAGGGTTAAGATTATGGGATTGGTTGAAGCTGGGGTATTTTGTAGCTGTGTTGAAATACGGGTATAACCCCATTTTCATTTGCCAATTTGGGTGAGGCTCGGGCAGATTATTGAGATTGGAAAGTGAAGGGAGGTGGGCGGACGGCTTTGAGAAGGGGGTAGACATAGAGTTAAGCTTAGAGCTATGTTTATTATTAGTTTGTTTAAAATTAGAGTTAGATTTATTAATGTTTTTATTATTGGGCTTAATATTAGAGCTTAACTTATCGGTCCATCGAGTCATACTCATTTTACCAAAAGCAAGAACTTCTTTCGGAGACTTAGGGAAAAGCCAGCCATATTTTGCGGGAAGGTCGATTTTGAAGCAACCAGATGTTGTGGATAAAATCCTCATGAATTTGAGATCGGTGATATGATACCGTTGTTGGAACACGATACGCACCCAGGACTCATCGGCAGATTTTGGAGCACCAGTCAGGAAGTAAGAAAAAGAATGGCCGTTTATCTCATTAGAAATATTTAGTTTTCTGAGCCTACTGTTCTACTGCGATTGCGTCCACGTGGTTCCAAATTTCGATATGGTGTTGATGGTGCAAGTAGAATTAGCGGTAATTGCTGGTGGTGGGTTGTTGGTTTGGGGTTGGTCTTCACATACGCGGGCAGGGAAGGCAGTCAAAGACGTGGAAGTCGAGGGTGATGCGGTGTCAATTAGAACGACGTGTGCAGCGGTATTAGCGTTAAGAAACTCTTCATGCAATGATTTTTCTTGAGAAGAGTGTTTCACAGACTGGATGAAGTTGAATTTACTCGACACTAATTTGAGTTCGTCTATGATGTCATTCGTTGCTAACCTTGAGAGCTTCGTGGCAGTTAATTCTTCGATTACGGAATTCAAAGCTAGATGAATTTCACCAATACAATCAGCGTGATGGGCAATATTCCTGTCAAGCTCCTTCAATGAGGTGGTGTGACCGGAAAGTGTCTCAGATATGGATGACATATCGACATGGATATCCTTGAGAACTGGGGAGGCGATAGAGCACTTGGGGTTGTCGGTTTTGATTTTCTTATTCTTGAGTTCGTCAATTCTAGCGTTGGTTGATGTAATAAGAGTGAGCAAGTGATCGTATCTTTTTTCGCATTTATGGGAGGATTCTTTTATTTCTTTTAAAACGGAACTGTGATCAGAAGCGTAGTTTTCTAAGGAGAAAAAGAAACCAAAAAGCATGAGAGCCGTTCAAACATGAGGAGAGAGGCGGTCTTAATCAAGCCAGCAGAGGGAAAAACCTACGGGGAAAGTTTGACGGAAATCCGAAGATAAGTCAATCCAGAAGACACTTAAACGGACGTAAAATCAATTCGGCAGACTCGTGCAGGAGACATACTTCTGGAACTAGGCAGCACGACGAAAAGCAGAGACAGTTTTCGCATGATTCTGCAAAATACTTTAGGAGAGGCGGGCAAGGTGAAAGACCTCATACGAAGTTCTACCCTAGAAATCAGAGACCTAGACAGCGTCACAAACAAAGAAGATGTTGAGGAGGCAATCAGAAATGAATTGCAAAATCATGCGGGAGATATAAAGGTTTCTATAAGCAAACCAAACAGCTGAAACTTGCTGTAGTGGAAATAAACGAGGAGGGCGCTAATAAGCTACTTCAAAAGGGAGGCATTAAAATAGGCTTGGCAAGATGCAGAGTCCGGCGAAGGGTGCTCGTCACACGGTGCTTCAAATGTCTTTATTACGGCCATCTTGCATGGAACTGTAAGCGCCTGGATAGAAGCTCTCTTTGTTACAGATGTGGCGAACAGCGACACAAGGCTGCTGCCTGTAAATCGACACCGCGATGTGTGCTTTGCACATATCTTAAAGGAGAACCCGAGCAGTTAGCGCACATTCCGGGATCAGGGGGCTGCGTGGCATTCAGGGAGGCGCTAGCAAAAGCTAAAGAAAGTGCATCACAATGATGAATATACTACAGTGTAATATGAACAAACGACCTACTGACGCAACTTTGCTTCGAAAAGGATACTGACATCCTTATAATTAGTGAACCATATCAACAAAAGGGCAGTACATTATGGTTTGCGGATAACCTCTGCACGGCGGCCATTTGGGTTGTAGATCCAATTAAGATACCAGTAGAGGGACACGGCTCTGCAAACGGCTTCGCATGGATAAGAAGCAAATGGGTAACCCAACGAAAGAATACAAGATTTTCGTGAAAAATTGCAGGGGCTCGAGGATACTCTACGAGAAATGGAGGGAGATAAAATAGTTGCGGGGGACCTCAATGCCAAGGCGTTGGAGTGGGGTATGCCACACCCGGACAATAGGGGCAGGCTCATAATGGAGATGGTCGCCAGACTGGGTCTGATTATTCTCAACACAGGACCTACGTTAATCTTTAGGCGACCTGGATACCGCGAAACTATCCCTGATATCTGTCTAGTATCAGGACAACTAGCGCCAAAGGTATCAACCTAGGAAGTCATTGAGGATTACAAGGGTAGTGACCACCAATATATTACATTCTGCCTATCATCAAATGTACAGCTACGGTCAACAATAGCTGGAAGAAACAGACCAAGATGGATCGTTAAAAGAATGGACAAGGAGAGTTTTGTAACTACACTACGGAGGGGACAAAACACAATGCGGAACTTCGGGTATTCCACAGAGGGAGAAAATGCGGAAGCACAGGTAGAAGACACAAAGCGGGTTATACACCAAGCATGCAACTCATTGATGCCACGAAAATTCCTAGGAAACCATCGAAGTCCTGCATATTGGTGGACGGAGGATATAGCGAACCTCCGAAGAAAATGCCTTCAACTTAGAAGAAGGGCACAACGGGCAAGAAGAGGACCGGAATCCGCACAGAGGTCAGCGGAACATAAGTCTGCAAAAAAGGAATTTCGAGATGCCATCAAACGGAGCAAGGCCGAAAAATGGCGGTCGCTGAAGGAAGAGATTGATGAAAATCCATGGGGCCTAAGATACAAGATCGTCACAAAGAAGCTCAGAGCAACCACATCGAGTCCAACACTGGGCAATATCGTCAACGCATTGTTTCCCACCCATCCTGTGAGAGAAGAGGAAGAGGACCAACCTGAAATAGGAGAAATACCTGGTTTCAGTGAAGAAGAGCTTGTAAGGGCTGTGAACTCTCTACAAAATAATAGAGCACCAGGCCCCGACTGAGTTCCAGCAGAAGCACTTAAAGTAACAGCGCACGAGTGCCCTCGCATGCTACTGGACATGTACAATAGCTGCCTCAAGGAAGGGGTTTTTGCAGCCCGCTGGAAAGTTGCAAGGCTGGTGTTGATCAGCAAAGGTAAAGGAGATCTAAACTGCTCATCATCGTACAGACCCTTATGTATGCTGGATACAGCGGGCAAATTACTAGAAAGGCTCTTAAAACCTCGCATACTCATGGCCGTGGAAGAAGCTGGAGGATTATCTAACAACCAGTATGGGTTTAGGCGCGGGCGATCAACAGTAGATGCTGTAAGACAAGTAGTGGAGACCGCTTGGGCTGCGGAGCGAGGAAACCACCACTCACGCAAAATCTGCACCCTCGTCACCCTTGACGTTAAAAATGCATTTAACTTTTTTTTTTTTTTTTTTATAATTTGCACGCGCCAAATGGGATATGAATACCATTAAATTATTTCAGGGCACGGGCGTTTGTAGAAATTGAGAGAGATAGAGAAAGGAAGATTTGTGTAGTGGGTTTGAAATTTAGGTGGTATTAAGTTTCTGTAAACTCCAAGGGTGGCTGTCCAGATAACTGGGGAGCTTGTTTGTTTTGCTTTCTGTCATTGCTCATGATTCACAGTATTTTTTTCCCACCACCTGATGTCATCATCACGATCAAGTTACATATAAGCCATATGACCACTCTACTGCCAGTGTTACGCCTTCACAGTAAAGTTTTCATTTATTTCAGACGAAATAAATAGATGATAGTTGAGATCAGGGCTTGAACCGTGAACCAAGAGCGTGACAAGCGTTGATGTTACCACTACACCACGGCCACCCGTGGAAAAGAGGAAAGCAATTACCGCCGGAGCAGCCCAGGGGTCAATTTTGGGACCAGATCTTTGGAATATATCCTATGACAGCTTACTCCGATTGAAAATGAAGAGAGATACATTCCTAGTGGGATATGTGGATGATGTTGCAGCTATCATTGTTGCGCGCAACACAGAACTCGCCCAACTGAGTCTAAATGAGGTCATGCGACAGGTAAACAGATGGATGGAGGAGCATGCTCTAAGCCTAGCCATGGCGAAGACGGAAATAGTTCTACTCACCAAGAAGAGAATCCCCACCATAATACCGATGATAGCGGGTACTGAAATAATCCAGACAAAGGAAGCCGCCAAATACCTGGGAGTGACGATCGACACGAAGCTTACCTTTTGGTAGCAAATAAAGCGTACCTCGGACAAGGCTGCGTCAGTAACTGCAGCACTTAGCAGGCTGATGGCAAACACCGGCAGACCCAGATCAAGTAAACGCCGACTCCTGATGTCTGCGACGGAAACCATCCTCACACATAGGCAGATGCACTAATGAAGGAGAAATATCGCAAAAGTATGGCGGGGGTGCAAAGAAGAGGAGTTCTAAGAGTCGCTTGTGCTTACCGTACGGTATCAGAGCCAGCTGTTCTTATCGTAACCCGGATTATTCCCATAAGCCTTCTGGCCAGGGAACGGAAAAGAATTTACGAGAGAAAAAACGAAGTAGGCAAAGCGCAAGCAAGTTTGGAAGAGAGATCCCGTAACCTGGAGACTTGGCAGGGAATGTGGGAGATGGACCAGAGAGGGAGATGGACGAAGAGACTTATAGCAAACTTCCGAACATGAATCGAACGAAGACATGGGGAAGTAAATTACTACCTGACGCAGTTCCTCACCGGACACGGCTATTTCCGGCCGTATCTACACAAGATGGGAAAAATCGACAGTCCACAATGCAAATATAA
>OY720429.1:105997646-106020146 GCA_963082735.1 Pocota personata
AAAAGATAGCCATGTCCCCTTGTGGATATCAAGACGTGGGAACCGCGTACTAGCTACGACAACATTTCGCCCCGCCGGGAAGTCGACTAGCCTGAATCCGTTGTCGGATGTGATGTCGTGTAGGCTGTTATTTCCAACCACGCCACTAAAGACGTCTTGCTTTCCTAGCTTTGCGTTAAAATCACCGAGGACAATTTTAACGTCGTGGCTATTGCATTGTTCATACGTTTTGTACAAGAGGTGGTAGAAGTCATCCTTCGTCGCGTCGTCCATCTTTTCATGAGGGGCGTGAGCACATATTAGGCTAATGTTGGCGAATTTACAATTGATTCGGATTGTCATGAGGCGCTCGTTAACATGCCGGAAACTCAAGACTTCTTGCCTAAGTCTGCCAATGACGAATCCGCACCCGAATAGACAGCAATCGCCGTAGTAGACGCCGCAGTTTTTCATCCTCCTTTTGCGCGGCAGATCCCATCGCACTTCTCGGATGGCGGTAATGTCTGCTTTACAGCAGTCTAGGGCCTCCGCAAGTCGTTCGGCTGCACGTGGTTTGTAGAGGGACCTAACATTCCACGTGCAGACTCGAGAATCGTTGTACTTTTTCCGTTTGCTTGGGTTGTCAACAGTAGAATCCTCCGTATCCGAGGCTATTGGTTGTTTCGTATCCGAAAGTTTTTTACGTGGTAGGGAAGTTAACTCGACGGCACAATCCCCAACCTGGAGGGTCAGTTCCTTCTGTAACCCCTAGGACGTGGGGCCGGGTACAGCGGTGAAAGTAGTCCACTACGGGGTATGAGCGCTGCCGTTGGCCCATTAAGGGCTCTCCGGCCACCATCTCTATCCCAAGGTCCTGACTAACCTTGGAAATTCCTTACCGACTTGTGATTCGAATATGTCGGAGCAGCTCGTGCAAAGTATTCACTAAGTTGAACCTAACTGGAACTGTAGACGCCACCATTGATCCCATCTAGGGAATTCTCCCGCAGCCATCTGGAACAAGAAGAAGTACTCTAGTGAGAGGGCACTCCTCCCGCGTTTCTCATCAGCTGCCGCCAAATATCCTCCAAACGGGGTTGGTTACCGCTTCTTGGAACAAGGTACTTGGCACCCAGCGGTCACCTCGTGGAGGTTAAGAGTAGGAGTTGGTAGGCCTCAGCTGAGTGAAAACGCTTGTGTTTTCATATATTACGGATGCACTACCTTTTGACCACTATTAATATTATTATTATTAATATTATTATTATTAATATTATTATTATTAATATTATTATTATTAATATTATTATTATTAATATTATTATTATTAATATTATTATTATTAATATTATTATTATTAATATTATTATTATTAATATTATTATTATTAATATTATTATTATTAATATTATTATTATTCATATTATTATTATTAATATTATTATTATTAATATTATAATTATTAATATTATTATTATTAATATTATTATTATTAACATTATTATTATTAATATTATTGTTATTATTAATATTATTATTATTAATATTATTGTATTATTACTAATATTATTATTATTGATATTATTATTATTAATATTATTATTATTGGTATTATTATTATTAATATTATTATTATTAAAGTTATTATTATTAATATTATTTTTATTAATATTATTATTACTAATATTATTATTATTAATATTATTATTATTAATATTATTATTGTATTATTATTAATATTATTATTATTAATATTATTATTATTAATATTATTATTATTAATATTATTGTTATTAATATTATTATTATTAATATTATTATTATTAACATCATTATTATTAATATTATTATTATTAATATTATTATTTTTAATATTATTATTATTAATATTATTTATGATCCCATGTGAAAGAAAACAAAGATGAAAAAATTGACCGTTTAACAGAGATGATGGAGAAATTATTAAGAGACACAAAGGAGATTAAAAAAGATCAGAAGTGCCATCAAGAAGAGCTAAATAAGATAAAAGAAGAGAAGGTGTTGAATTTAGAAGAGAAATGGAAATTATGCAAACAAGAGTAAAAAGAATGGAGAAAGAGAATATAAAAAGTAATGTGGTGATGACGGATATAGACATTGACACGAAACAGCCTGGGGAAGCGAGAAATGTTATGCAAAACTTTTTCCAGAAAGAGATGAACATAAAAATCAATATCAGAGGTGTCATAAAGCTGGGACACAAAACGTACAAAATTGAAACAGAACACATGAATGGAAAGCAGCAAATAATGGAGAATAAACATAAACTGAAAAATTAACCGTGAAAGAGTATATATTAATAATGAGTTAACAAAAGGCGAACTTGAAATACAACAAAAATTAAAGAAAATTGTAGAAGAAGAGAAGAAAAATGGAAAAAGAGAAAAAATTGCACACATGAGACTAATCATTGATGATATAGAAAGGAGTTGGAACAGAAAAGAAAATACATTGCAAAAAATAGAGATAATTGATAGGCAACGCCGCCGTAAGCAGTATGGCAATAACAGCAATGAAAACAGAACCCAACAAAATACTGAAGCAAAAAACTAGTAGAAAGCAGGAAAGGAATACTAGTAAATAAGGATGAAAAATTAGTTAAGCAAGACATGAATGAAAGTCAAAGCATATATAAAAAAAACGAGAAAATGGAAAATAGGAACATGGAATGTAAGAGGAATTATGGGTAAAGAATTAGAAATTTTGTATTATTTTACAAAATCGAAATTGGATATACTCGCTCTGACAGAAACCAAGAAAAAAGGTAAAGGCAGCCTTCTGATGGAAAAGGGGAGAGCTAATGATATACATAGGAGTGGATGAAAACCAACAAGCAAAAGCAGGGGTGGCCTGTATAATTAAAAGTGAATTAATAAGTGAAATTACTGTATGGGAGGCAATAAATGAGCGATTGCTAATGATAGAAATAGGAAAAGAAAAAGATAGGAGAACTATTTTGGTGGCATATGGCCCAAATGAGGTCGAAAGAAGTGGAGAGAAAGAAAGGTTCTGGGAAAGCTTACAAGAAGCTAGCGATAAAAAGAAAGGTAAATTGGTCATTGCCGGGGATATTAATGCTAGAGTTGGAAACGATAAAAAAAGCTGGAACGGGGTAATAGGAAGCTATGGAGAAAGTAGGATAAGTCAAAATGGAAAAAGATTACTAGAATTTTGTAATATTAATGATTTGGTAATTGTCACTTTTGAACATAAAGATATACATAAGTACACCAGAGAAGTAGCAAGTAGAAAATAGAAATCAATTATAGATTACGTAATAGTAGAGCAAGCACATAAAAAAGAGGCTATAAATGCAAGAGTTAAAAGAGGATACGACATCGGAACCGATCACTATCTTTTGGAAGTAACTATGAAAGAAGTAAAAAACAGGTCAACAAATGTGGAAAAAGTAACAGAATCGAGGGAAAAGATGCGAATTAAAGCATATAAACTGAGAAAGGATGAAAGGAAGGAAAAGTATATGAAGGAGGTATAAGAAGAGATAAACAGATATGAAACCTTAGGAAACGAAGAAATAAATAAAATATGGAATCGATTTAAAGAAATGTTAATCAAAGTTGCTAAAAAAGTTAGCTAAGGAACAATAAACCACCATGAAGGAAATGAGCAAGAACAAGGAAACCCGATTACTAAAGAAGAATTTATAGCTGTTCTGAAGAAAATAAAGAATGCGAAGGCCCCTGGCATAGAAGAGATGGCAAGAGAACTACTTATAGCATTGGCGAAAAGGGCATAGTAGAATTTCTGGCAATTTTAAATCTAACATGAAAGAAAAAAGAAATACCAAGAGAATGGAAGTACGGAATAATTCTACCTATCTACAAGAAAGGAGACACAAAAGATTGTAGTAACTATAGAGGAATTACCCTGCTACCCATTGCACTTAAGATATATGAGAAGATACTAGAACAAAGATTAAGAGGTATCGTAGAAGAAAAACTCCTTGATCTACAAAGTGGGTTCAGACCAGCCCACAGTATCCAGGACCATACTTTCACAGTTCAGCAAATCATTGAAAAAAATCTAGCGAAAAATAAGGAAATATACTGCTGCTTCATAGACATGAAAAAAGTTTTTGAAGTGATAAGCAGGCGGAAGATATGGGAAAGTCTAGAAGCCGGAGAAGATCTCACTGGTGCGATCCAAAGCATATACAAAGAGACATACAACAATGTAAGAACATGTAATATCTTATCAGAAGAGTTCAAAACTAAAGAAGGAGTGAGACAGGGAAGCGTACTAAGCCCTTTGCTTTTCATATGTGCAATGGATGAAGCAATAAGTCAAGGGAAAAATAACATGGAGAGATTCCTCGTTGGATACAAACAGCTTCAACCAATACAATTATATGCCTGCGCCTTTGCCGACGATATCATACTGTTTGGTAACTCACAGAAAAATCTAGAGAAAAACATAAAATCATGGAAAAACATTTCAGCAACACAAAACCTACAACTTAATACCGAGAAAACGAAAGTAATGGTAATCAGCAGAGAAGAAAGGAACGTCGAGGTGACAGTTGATGGAGTAAGGTTAGAACAAGTTTCCAACTACAAATATTTGGGTAGCATTTTCAATAGCAAGGTAGATATAGAAATGGAACTAAGAACGAGAATCAAAATGGCAAACCGAAATTTTACAGTCCAGCAGAAGAAATTCATCGATCATAAGGAGATCAATAGAAACACACAAATTTCGATCTACAAAACAATGCATCTCCCCGTCTTAATACATGGAGCAGAAAACTCGGTTCTTACAGATAGGCAATATAAAAGCATTCAAACTATGGAAATGAAATACTTAAGGAGAGTAGTAGGAGTAAAAAGAATAGACAAAAGAAGAAACTATGAATTAAAAATAGAATCAGCCAGAAGAGTAATGGAGAACAAAAAATTAAGGTGGTTTGGACATCTCGTAAGGATGAAAGAAGACAGACAAGTCAAAAGAATCTGGGAGGTGAGAGAATTAGGGAAAAACAAGAGAGGAAGACCCAAAACGTCGTGGAACAGGACACTGGAAAATATACTAGTAACAGAGGGACAAACGTGAAACTCGGGAAAAACGATATCAAGAGATAGGACCAAATAGAAGAATTTCGTGAAAGAAAGGAAGACAGAGCACAGGAGAAACCTCGACACATTAGGGTAAAAGAGGATCGGATTGTGTATGTATGTATGTATTATTAATATTATTATTAATAATATTATTATTATTAATATTATTATTATTAATATTATTATTATTAATATTATTATTATTATTATTATTAATATCATTAATATTATTATTATTAATATTATTATTTTTAATATTCTTTTTACTAATATTATTATTATTCATATTATCATTATTAGTATAATTTTTATTAATTTTATTATTATTAATATTATTATTATTATTAATATTATTATTATTAATATTATTATTATTAATATTATTATTATTAATATTATTGTTATTAATATTATTATTATTAATATTATTGTTATTAATATTATCATTTTTAATATTATTACTATTAATATTATTATTATTAATATTATTATTATTAATATAATTATTATTAATATTATTATTATTAATATCATTCTTATTAATATTACTATTATTAATAATATTATTATTAATATTATTATTATTAATATTATTATTATTAATAATACTATTATTATTAATATTATTATTAATATTATTATTAATATTATTATTATTAACATTATTATTATTAATATTATATTAATAATAATAATATTAATTCGGACCTGTGATCCGAATATGTCGGAGCAGCTCGTGCAAAGTATTCACTAAGTTCAACCTATCTGGAACTCTAGACGCCACCATTGACTCCATCTAGGGAATTCTATCGCTGAAATCTGGAACATGAAGAAGTACTATAGTGAGAGGGCACTCCTCCCCCGTCTCTCATCTATTGATGCCAAAGATCCTCCAAACGGGGTTGGTTACCGCTTCTTGGAACAAAGTACTAGGCACACAGCGGTTTTCACATATTACGAATGCACTACCATTTGACCACTATTAATATTATTATTATTAATCTTATTATTATTAATATTATTATTATTAATATTATTATTATTAATATTATTATTATTAATATTATTATTATTAATATTACTAATATTATTATTTTTAATATTATTATTATTAATATTATTATTATAAATATTACTATTATTAATATTATTATTACTAATATTATTACTATTAATATTATTATTATTAATAATATTATTATTAATATTATTATTATTAATATTATTATTATTAACATTATTATTATTAATATTATTATTATTAATATTATTATTATTATTATTATTAATTTTATTATTATTAACATTATTATTATAAATATTATTATTATTAATATTATTATTATTAATATTATTATTATTAATATTATTATTATTAATATTATTATTATTAATATTTTTATTATTAATATTAATATTATTATTATTATTATTATTATTAATATTATTATTATTATTAATATTATTATTAACATTATTATTAATAATATTATTATTGTTATTATTATTATTATTATTAATTTTATTATCATTAATATTGTTATTATTAATATTATTATTATTAATATTTTTATCATTAATATTATTATTATTAATATTAGTATTACTAATATTATTATTATTAATATTATTATTATTAATATTATTACTATTAATATTATTATTATTAATACTATTATTATTAATATTATTATTATTAATATTTTTATTATTAATATTATTATTATTAATATTATTATTATTAATATTATTATTAGTAATATTATTATTATTAATATTATTATAATTAATATTATTATTGTTAATATTATTATTATTAATATTGTTATTACTAATATTATTATTATTAATATTTTTATTATCAATATTATTATTATTAATATTATTATTATTAATATTATTATTATTGATGTTATTAATATTATTATTATTATTATTATTATTTTTAATATTATTATTATTAATATTATTATTATTATTAATATTATTATTATTAATATTATTATTATTTATATTATTATTATTATTATTATTATTATTATTAAAATTATTATTATTAATATTATTATTATTATTAATATGATTACTATTAGTATTATTATTAATAATAATAATATTATTATTATTATTAATTTTATTATTATTAATATTATTATTATTAATATTATTATTAATATTATTATTGACAATATTATTATTATTAATATTATTATACAATAATTAATATAATTATTATTAATATTATTATTATTAATATTATTATTATAAATATTATTATTCTTAATATTATTGTTATTAATATTATTATTATAAATATTATTATTATTGTTATTATTATTATTTTTATTAATATTATTATAATTAATATTATTATTATTAATATTATTATTATTAATATTATTAATATTATTATTATTAATATTATTATTATAAATATTATTATTAATATTGTTATTATTAATATTATTTTTATTAATATTATTATAATTAATATTATTATTATTAATATTATTATTAATATTATTATTATTATTAATTTTATCATTGTTAATAATATTATTATTATTATTATTATCAATATTATTATTATTAATATTATTATTATTAATATTATTATTATTTATATTATTATTATTATTATTATTATTATTACTAATATTAATATTATTAATATTATTATTGATATTATTATTATTAATATTATTATTATTAATATTATTATTATTTATATTATTATTATCATTATTATTAATATTAATATTATTAATATTATTATTGATATTATTATTATTAATATTTTTATTATTAGTATTATTATTAATAATAATAATATTATTATTATTATTATTATTATTAATATTATTATTATTAATATTATTATTACTAATATTGTTATTATTAATAATATTATTGAAGAATTGGCAACCCAAAATTTCTGTCAGGAGGAGACGGTGTTGCTGGGCTATTTTAAAATATCCAGGTGAGCCTAGCGACACATATATCATCTTACAACTGTCCGTGGGTTGACACGACTGGAGACCACCGGTGTTGTAAAAGTAAGATCAAACATAAATCAAAAATTCAGGAGCATGCACGTGTCAAAACCAAAAAAAAAACGCTTAAACCCTAGCATTATGAAAAATTACGCTAAAAATAAAAGCAATACCCCTCCAGGCACTACCAATGCTACGTATGGCTGTGATCCTGGGACGAGCAGAAATGCTCGGGTCAAAGCTTTCGGTTTCCGGGGGATAGCAAAATAATGCAACTTCTTAGGCGTAACCTAAGAGTCGCGAGTTGGAACCTTGGAAGTATGAAAGGTCTCAGCTACCAGTTTGAAGAAATGATGATTAGAAGGCGAGTGGACATCTTGTGTGTACAAGAAACGAAATGGCGAAACACCGGGAATCGGGCGCGTTTGGTCATCAGATAGCCTTATTATTTTCCACAGTCGGCCATCTAATACCCGATCCCCCGGAAACCGAAAGCTTTGACCCGAGCATTTCTGCTCGTCCCAAGATCACAGCCATACGTAGCATTGGTAGTGCCTGGAGGGGTATTGCTTTTATTTTTAGCGTAATTTTTCATAATGCTAGGGTTTAAGCGTTTTTTTTTTGGTTTTGACACGTGCATGCTCCTGAATTTTTGATTTATGTTTGATCTTACTTTTACAACACCGGTGATCTCCAGTCGTGTCAACCCACGGATTCGCATGCATACTTGCGGGACAGTTGTAAGATGATATATGTGTCGCTAGTCTCACCTGGATATTTTAAAATCGCCCAGCAACACCGTCTCCTCCTGACAGAAATTTTTATGGAGACGGGGAAGAAAACAAATAAGCAAACAAAGGTGGCTGAGAAAATCAATTAGTACAAGCTGGACAAAGGAGAAGGCGAAGTTTTTATTACCAACATGACAAATTACCTCTTTACCATCATCGATGAGGTCGGTGATGAAGAGTGCAGAGCACAAGATATGTGTGATTCCCTACAGCGATCTTGCTTGGAGAGAGCCAAATCACTGCTGGGAACGTCGAAAGGACCCTGCCAACACGCCAAAGAAACATGGTGGTGGACAGATGGAGCTAAAGTGGTGATACGGGAAAATAAAACGACTTTCAAGGCTTGGTCAAAGTGCTCTTCTACTAATAGAGATGAAAAAGCTCGCCTTGAAGTGATATGTAGTTGTTGCAAAGGTCTCGCGAAGAAGAAGTGCGCCCAATTATAAGCAAAAAGTATGGAAGGCCTCCATCGGGAGTTGGAGGAAATATCGTCTTCGGCGTCTGATAGGAACCAGGCTATGCAGGAGCTTCGACAAAACCAATTGAATAGGGGAGCAACTATCTTCAAAATAGTAGCCCAGAGAAGAAAAAATGCTCAGGAGATTCGCTCCCCAAAGTTCAATGCTCAAGGCCACCTTCTTGTATAAGACGACAAAATTCTCCACAGATGGCAACAGTATTGTGAAAGACTTCTGAACGAACTGTTTTCCCGGGTATACTTTCCAAGAGCCGCTCCTAACCATGACGAAATATCCGACATTGCTGTCGAAGAAATTAGGAATGCCGTCAAATACTCCAAAAAAAGAAAAGCGATTGGACCAGACGAGATACCCTCAGAGTTCTGGAAAAAGATGGGAGACATCGGGTCCAGATGGCTAATGATTCTTATATCCAAACTTATGAGCGGTGATCCAATGCCTAATCAGTGGAGGGAAAGTTATCTTCTTCCTTTGCACAAAGGGAAGGGCGATATGCGAAACTGCGATAACTACCGTTCTGTCGAGCTGATGTCACACACCATGAAGATCGTTGAACGGGTATTAGATGGCCAACTGTGGAAAATAATAAGGCTATCTGATGACCAAATGCAATCCAAAGTATAAGGATCATAATGGAAAACATCGTGATTCCTTAAATTACTTGCATATGGTGTTGGTTGATTTTTAAAAAGCCTTTGATAGACAACCAAGAGATCTCTTATGGGTGCCGCTAAGACAACCAGGAGTTCCAAAAACCTACGTGCGCATGATCGTGGACATGTTGGAGCAAGGACAAGAGTGAGCTGTCCCGCAGGAGTCATCGAAGAGTTCCCAATCAAAGTCGGTGTACACCAGGGAAGCGTCCTTAGTCCTTTGCTATTTATTGCATTCCTTGATTACCTGCTTGAAGGAAAAGTGACGGACCCCAAAGTGCATCAATTATTCTTTGCTGGCGATGGAGCTATCATAAGCGAAGATCAAATGGCCTTGCAACGAGCACTTGATGTATGGGTGGATGTTTTGGAGGGAAATGGGTACCGTATTAGTTCGAAAAAAATATAGTATCTGTGCTGCCCGTTCTCTGATACACACCGGGATATTTCAGACATTTATTTGAATGGAAAAGTGCTTCGCAGGTGTGAAAAGTTCAAATATCTGGGATCTATGATCAATAGCGAAGCAACTTGTGATGATGACATCAATCATCGCGTAAGCGTAGGGTGGATGAAGTGGCGAGAAAACTCCGCTATCTTCTGTGATGGAAAAATACCCCCTAAGCTTAAAGAAGGCTCTACACCGCAGTTGTACGTCCGGCGCTCATATACGGTTCACAATGATGGACAGTGTACAAAAAGTATAAATTCAAATTAACGGCAGCTGAGATGAAGGTGCTTCGCATGACAGCAGGAGTAACGAAGATTGAGAGAATAAGAAGTTCAAAGATTCGAGGAAGCCTTCATGTAAAAGAACTCATCACAAGCAAGATAGAGCACGTCCGGCTAAGTTGGTATTGTCATGTTCAAAGGAGAGATCCTTCGAACCCTGTCAAAAAGGCAATACCAACCAACGTTCCTACGCAATCACGCAGAAAAGCAGACCAAAAAACAACTGGATCACACAAATGCAAAAACACCAGCATTTGATTGGCCTCAGAGACGAAGTGATCCGAAACCGGTAAGCCTGCCAGTACTTTCTGAGGTCAAACCGGCAAACCCCACAGGCGAACCAGTAGGGATGCAGTAAAGTGGGAAAGTTGTGATCCTTCTACTCCGAAGATCATTATTAATATTATTATTATTAATATTATTATTATTAATATTATTATTATTAATATTATTCTATCCTAAGGCCGGGCTGAGACTACTAGAGGGGTCAGCGGGTGGTGGATAGCTGAATGGCTTACAGATATGTGGGTTAGCTGCGAATAACCAATAAGCAGTCCCGGACCAAGAGCGGCAGAAATGGAGGGCGTGACGGAAGTAGATGCCGCCCTTTAAATAACATCCTTCCCATAAGGCAAGTTGTTATGCGACCCGTGCCGAGACCTGAACGGTGGTGGGGAAGTAAAATCCATACAGCATCAATAACGGAGCCCTCCAGATACCTGGCGACCTCTGGTTATAATTAAATGCCTTACCACATTACAGGGGGCTATGATGTGGTGCACCTCAGTTCCCCCTTGCTCGTGGGAACCAAATTTATATAAAAATGGAAAAAGAAATGCAAAAAAACAAGAACAAAAAAACCAAAAAAAAAAAACCATGACACGACAGACGACATGTGTAGTGGAAAGACACCAGGAAGCAAATCCCTTCAAAAAAAGCTCAAGAATGCAAAGGTCACCACAATCAGCAGGTACGCCGCTAGCTGGGGTGCAGGCGCATATACTACCGCAAGCTGCAATTGTATCTCCAACAAAGTGGAGTTGCAAATGAAGTAGAGAGCGACGAGGCTGCGCGACTAGATCTGCTAAAACGGAAAATTGAAAAAATTGAGAAGCAAGAAGAGGAAGATTTGATGAGGGCGTGGAACGTGCTTGAGATGGTTCCAAATGTCTCACAGAAAAACCTAAAAATGGAAATTCGGACTGGTCTCAAGAAGTTGCAAGAAGCTCTAGACGATGGCAGATCAAGTCGCGAAATCAGGAATAGGGATAGAGAAGCACTGCAAAACCTGGAGAAAACTGCTTCCAAAAAAGGTGAAAAGATTATGAACTTATGCCCGAAACGAGGCAGAAGAGAGATCGGGAGCCCTGGGGATACAAACAAGGTACTACCTGTTACAAAGAAGAAGAAGGAGGAAGATCTTCTCGCAGCCTGGACTACTGTGAACCACAAAAAGTCAGAAACTTGCGGATGCTGGAGAAAGAAGCGAAGACTTCCGGTGGAAGAGAAGCTGCTCCCAACAAAAACTGATTGATTGATTGACGCCGGCTCTACCCGCATTTTTATTAGCTTAATACAAGCACAAGAAAACTTAAACAATCTAAACTTAAAACTACAAAAAAAACTAAAATCTACTAGAAAGAGCAGGTAGGAGGTAGAAGGGGTTAATAGAAGGGGGGTGTTGGCAAAATCAAGACTTGGCTAGGTGGAATTGAGGCGATGCTGAAGATTGTTTCGAAGGGTAGTTCTGCTGCAGTGGAAGTCAAAGGTGTTTTCCATATTGTTATCCAAACGCAACATTCTGGACAGTGGTGCGTTATAAGTATAATTGGTGCGATGACAAGTGAGACGGAAGAGGGGAATGGACCTTAGGTTACGGGGATTGGTATTAAATGAGACTAGTTGAAGGAGCGCGGGGCAATCAATGTGACCAGTAATTAGTTGATGGAGGAAGAGTAAGTCGGCAATTTCGCGACGATTTTCAAGAGATTGGATATTGATGAGTTTTAGACGATCAGAGTAGGGAGGCAAGTTGTATCTATCAGTCTAAGGGAGACCGCGTAGGGCGAAACGGATAAACCAGCGCTGGATGGCTTCAATACGTTGAATGTGGATAGCATAGTGTGGCGACCAAGCTTGGCTAGCATATTCTAGGATAGGTCTATGAAGGTGGTATAAAGTGATGTGGTGACGTATGGGTTCGAAAATTCCTTGGACCAACGTTTTACAAAGCCAAGTGCAGAATTAGCTCTATTTATTATGTGGTCAATATGAGAACGGAAGTTAAGTTCCCTATCACAGATTACAACTAAATCACGCAAAGATGAAACTGGTGGGACGAGCTCGTTGCAGAGGAAGTAGTTCCTATGGGTTGGTGGAAGGCGTTTACGGGAGTAGGTGATGAATTGACATTTGCTTACATTAAGTTCGAGATGATTTTTCTGACACCAGAGAGAAAATCTATTAAGGTCATATTGAAGTGGGCGAGAATCGATGGGGGAAGATATGTATCTAAAGATTTTCATGTCATCGGCATAGACAGAGATACGAGTCTTTGATAATACAGTAGACGTCGTTGATGGTCTTGAGGGACACCCGAAGTGGCCTTAATGGGGTTAGAGACAGAAGATCTAAATATAACCTCGTACTGTCGACCTTCCAAGTAAGATTTGATCCAATTGATAAAACCGGGTTGAAAACCAAGAGCTTTAAACTTAAGAATAATAATTTGGTGCGATATTTAATCAAATGCTTTACTGAAGTCAGTAGTAATAACATCAATTTCTTTGCCATCTTCAAATGCACACAGCGCCTCAGAAACGAATTCAGTTAAGTTTGTGGTTGTCGATCTACCTTTAAGAAATCCATGTTGGTTAGAAGAAAATAAGGATTTGCAATGAAAAAACATCGAGTCGTACACTATGCTCTCGAAGAGTTTGGGTATGCATGATAGTTTCGCGATAGGTCGATAGTTGGAAATTTCGTTTTTTGGACCTTTCTTGTGAATGGGGATAATGAATGAGTTCTTCCAAAGAAGCGGGAAAGATCCTTGCGAAATGGACAAAAGAAAAAGGGAAGTCAACGGTTGGGCCAAGTGGGTCACGCATTTTTTTAGAACTATTGCGGGCAACCCGTCAGGACCAGGAGAGTAGTCATCCTTAAGTTTATTAATCTTCTCTGCGACAAGTAACGATGTGATATCAACCGAGACTAATGACGTTTGGGCGCAGTTGTCCATATAAGAGAAGTAATCATGGTCTGGTTCGAGGATGCGGTCGGTAAACGACTGGCTAAAAAAATGAGCGAATAAGTTTGCGACAATTTTAGGGTCTGACGAAGAAGTGTTGGAGAGTTTAAGGCTAGATGGATAACTATCAGATTTTCGTTTGGCATTTATGAAATGATAAAAACGCTTTGGATCCGTGATAAGACTGGATTGCATTCGGTCAAGATAATCCTGGTAGAGAGCTTCGCATAGTTCGGCGAAGTGTGTATGTGTGTGCTGATAGATGGTGTAATCATAGCCAGAACGGGATTTCAGGTATGCTCTCCAAAGTTTATTCCTCTTGTTACGAAGTGAGCGCAATTGTTTGTTATACCAGGGTGGGGATGAAGAACAATTTTTTTGGAGCGAGTAGGGAACAGCTTGCAGAAAACAATCGAAAACTACAGTATAGAAAGATGCGAGAGCAGTATCCATAGCAACGTGTGCGTAGTTAAAATTAGCCTTACTGAGCAGGTTGTTAAGTTTGGCGAAGTCAGCTTTCCGAAAATTAAAGCTATATGAGTTCTGAGTGTGAATATTAGAATTTAAGTCACTGCAGGAAAATGAAAGAAAGACGGGTGGATGGTAACGGTCTAAAGTAGAGAGAAGATGGTTACTTGCTATTACAATACAATTATCAGCATCAGATGAGAAGATAAGGTCCAGTTGTCTGTCAAGGCTATTAGTTATGCCACTGACTTGATGGAGGCCAGAGTTGGAGAGACAATCTGTGAAAAGGATTTCTTTGTCTGAGGTTGCATTTGAAGGGACAAAATGAGACTCATCCTCAGACGGAAACCATTGGAGTTGTGGAAGATTAAAATCCCCAAGGATAATGACATCATCGCTGGGATCCGTAACATCAAAGAGAGAGTCTATAGCATCTATAGCGAGTTGGTAGCCTTGAATTGGTTGGGAGGGGCGAATGTAGCAGCAAAGTAGGTACAGATTACGTTTAAGAATGGTAATTTTAGCGCAAATAAACTCAAAATTAGCGGTATGCGACGATTTATAAAGTGCTGAGTCGTAGCGGTTGTGTATAGCCAGGAGAACTCCACGGCCAGAAGAATCATCGTCTTTCTCTAGACCATCATCGCGAAAAAATGTTAAATTCGGAAGTAAATAACTCATTACTCTTGAAGGTAGGGGAGAGATTTGTTTCAGAGAGGGCGAAAACATAGTAGGGCAACTTTTGAGAATTAAGGAACACAGTGGAGGTTTTGGTGCGCAAACCGCGTACATTTTGGTAGTAAATGGATAAGTGTTTAACAGTGTTTTTATCTGCGTTAGTAAGGCGTGGTTTTGTACTAGTTGGTATGTTAGGAACGAAAATAATTTTTAAAGTTTGTGCGAGTTCGTTGTAGATGTGAGATACGTTTAGATTCAACATGGGAAGCAAAAGTGGACAGATCATTTGCAACACATCTGGGCGGAATATCGAGACTTTCTTGATAGCGAACGAAGATCTGTTTCAGTTCGGCAGGATCGGTTGGGAGGCTTTCTTGATGAAGGGAGACCATGACGTTGGTCTTAGTAATCCCGTCGATACAGATGGTGTCGTCTTTATCATGTAAGTAGGCTAAATATAGACGCACATTATTATAGATCTTGTGGTCTCGAAAGCGTGAGAGAACATAGCGTCCATCTTCGCCAGAATCAGTAAGTTGCTTCGTAAGTCTGGCAGTAGGCGGAAGCAATGGATCTAAGAAGGAAGGAGGTGGTGCAACTAAGTTTGAAGAATTAATAGGCGGGGAAGTGGGCGAGTGAGAAATAATGGAGGGGCAAGACGATTCAGAGGGTGCAGGATTGAGAGTGTGGGAGTGAATGAAATTCGGAAAATTGACGGAGGTCGGTCTTTTACGATTAGAAGACGTTACAGGTGTAAGATCAAATGACACTCGATTGATATTGTGGTTATTTTGAGAGTGGGAGAAGGGTTAAGATTATGGGATTGGTTGAAGGGTTAAGATTATGGGATTGGTTGAAGCTGGGGTATTTTGTAGCTGTGTTGAAATACGGGTATAACCCCATTTTCATTTGCCAATTTGGGTGAGGCTCGGACAGATTATTGCGATTGGAAAGTGAAGGGCGGTGGGCGGACGGCTTTGAGAAGGGGGAAAGATATAGAGTTAGGCTTAGAGCTATGTTTATTATTAGTTTGTTTAAAATTAGAGTTAGATTTATTAATGTTTTTATTATTGGGCTTAATATTAGAGCTTAACTTATCGGTCCATCGAGTCATACTCATTTTACCAAAAGCAAGAACTTCTTTCGGAGACTTAGGGAAAAGCCAGCCATATTTTGCGTGAAGGTCGATTTTGAGGCAGCCAGATGTTGTGGATAAAATCCTCATGAATTTGAGATCGGTGATATGATACCGTTGTTGGAACATGATACGCACCCAGGACTCATCGGCAGATTTTGAAGCACCAGTCAGGAAGTAAGAAAAAGAATGGCCGTTTATCTCATTAGAAATATTTAGTTTTCTGAGCCTACTGATCTACTACGATTGCGTCCACGTGGTTCCAAATTTCGATATGGTGTTGATGGTGCAAGCAGAATTAGCGGTAATTGCTGGTGGTGGGTTGCTGGTTTGGGGTTGGTCTTCACATACGCGGGCAGGGAAGGCAGTCAAAGACGTGGAAGTCGAGGGTGATGCGGTGTCAATTAGAACGATGTGTGCAGCGGAATTAGCGTTAAGAAACTCTTCATGCAATGATTTTTCTTGAGAAGAGTGTTTCACAGACTGGATGAAGTTGAATTTACTCGACACTAATTTGAGTTCGTCTATGATGTCATTCGTTGCTAACCTTGAGAGCTTCGTGGCAGTTAATTCTTCGATTACGGAATTCAAAGCTAGATGAATTTCACCAATACAATCAGCGTGATGGGCAATATTCCTGTCAAGCTCCTTCAATGAGGTGGTGTGACCGGAAAGTGTCTCAGATATGGATGACATATCGACATGGATATCCTTGAGAACTGGGGAGGCGATAGAGCACTTGGGGTTGTCGGTTTTGATTTTCTTATTCTTGAGTTCGTCAATTCCAGCGTTGGTTGATGTAATAAGAATGGCCGTGGTGTAGTGGTAACATCATCGCTTGTCACGCTAAAGGTTCACGGTTCGAATCCTGATGTCAATAATCATCTATTTATTTCGCATGAAATAAATAAAAAGTCGATCAATTGCGAAAGCTTATGTCAACTCTACTGCGAAGGCATAACACTGGCAGTAGGGCGGTCATATGGCTAAAATGCAACTTGATCGTGATGATGACATCAGGAGGACGGAAAAAAATACTGTGAATCATGAGCAGCGACAAAAGCAAGAACAAACAAGCTCCCCAGTTATCTGGACAGCCACCCTTGGAGTTCACTGAAAACTTAATATCAGCTAAGTTTCAAAACCAACTACACCAATCTGTCTTTCTCTCTGTTTCTTCCCCTTTCCCCAAAACGCCCGTGTCCTAAAATTAGTATAAGGGTATTCATAACCCCTTTCATACGTGCAAATTATAAAAAAAAAAAAAAAAAAAAAATAAGAGTGAGCAAGTGATCGTATCTTTTTTCGCATTTATGGGAGGATTCTTTTATTTCTTTTAAAACGGAACTGTGATCAGAAGCGTAGTTTTCTAAGGAGAAAAAGAAACCAAAAACCAAAAAGCATGAGAGCCGTTCAAACATGAGGAGAGAGGCGGCCTTAATCAAGCCAGCAGAGGGAAAAACCTACGGGGAAAGTTTGACGGAAATCCGAAGATAAGTCAATCCAGAAGACACTCAAACGGACGTAAAATCAATTCGGCAGACTCGTGCAGGAGACATACTTCTGGAACTAGGCAGCACGACGAAAAGCAGAGACAGTTTTCGCATGATTCTGCAAAATACTTTAGGAGAGGCGGGCAAGGTGAAAGACCTCATACGAAGTTCTACCCTAGAAATCAGAGACCTAGACAGCGTCACAAACAAAGAAGATGTTGAGGAGGCAATCAGAAATGAATTGCAAAATCATGCGGGAGATATAAAGGTTTCTATAAGCAAACCAAACAGCTGAAACTTGCTGTAGTGGAAATAAACGAGGAGGGCGCTAATAAGCTACTTCAAAAGGGAGGCATTAAAATAGGCTTGGTAAGATGCAGAGTCCGGCGAAGGGTGCTCGTCACACGGTGCTTCAAATGTCTTTATTACGGCCATCTTGCATGGAACTGTAAGCGCCTGGATAGAAGCTCTCTTTGTTACAGATGTGGCGAACAGCGACACAAGGCTGCTGCCTGTAAATCGACACCGCGATGTGTGCTTTGCACATATCTTAAAGGAGAACCCGAGCAGTTAGCGCACATTCCGGGATCAGGGGGCTGCGTGGCATTCAGGGAGGCGCTAGCAAAAGCTAAAGAAAGTGCATCACAATGATGAATATACTACAGTGTAATATGAACAAACGACCTACTGACGCAACTTTGCTTCGAAAAGGATACTGACATCCTTATAATTAGTGAACCATATCAACGAAAGGGCAGTACATTATGGTTTGCGGATAACCTCTGCACGGCGGCCATTTGGGTTGTAGATCCAATTAAGATACCAGTAGAGGGACACGGCTCTGCAAACGGCTTCGCATGGATAAGAAGCAAATGGGTAACCCAACGAAAGAATACAAGATTTTTGTGAAAAATTGCAGGGGCTCGAGGATACTCTACGAGAAATGGAGGGAGATAAAATAGTTGCGGGGGACCTCAATGCCAAGGCGTTGGAGTGGGGCATGCCACACCCGGACAGTAGGGGCAGGCTCATAATGGAGATGGTCGCCAGACTGGGTCTGATTGTTCTCAACACAGGACCTACGTCAATCTATAGGCGACCTGGATACCGCGAAACTATCCCTGATATCTGTCTAGTATCAGGACAACTAGCGCCAAAGGTATCAACCTAGGAAGTCATTGAGGATTACACGGGTAGTGACCACCAATATATTACATTCTGCCTATCATCAAATGTACAGCTACGGTCAACAATAGCTGGAAGAAACAGACCAAGATGGATCGTTAAAAGAATGGACAAGGAGAGTTTTGTAACTACACTACGGAGGGGACAAAACACAATGCGGAACTTCGGGTATTCCACAGAGGGAGAAAATGCGGAAGCACAGGTAGAAGACACAATGCGGGTTATACACCAAGCATGCAACTCATTGATGCCACGAAAATTCCTAGGAAACCATCGAAGTCCTGCATATTGGTGGACGGAGGATATAGCGAACCTCCGAAGAAAATGCCTTCAACTTAGAAGAAGGGCACAACGGGCAAGAAGAGGACCGGAATCCGCATAGAGGTCAGCGGAACATAAGTCTGCAAAAAAGGAATTTCGAGATGCCATCAAACGGAGCAAGGCCGAAAAATGGCGGTCGCTGAAGGAAGAGATTGATGAAAATCCATGGGGCCTAAGATACAAGATCGTCACAAAGAAGCTCAGAGCAACCACATCGAGTCCAACACTGGGCACGGGAACAATGAGCAATATCGTCAACGCATTGTTTCCCACCCATCCAGTGAGAGAAGAGGAAGAGGACCAACCTGAAATAGGAGAAATACCTGGTTTCAGTGAAGAAGAGCTTGTAAGGGCTGTGAACTCTCTACAAAATAATAGAGCACCAGGCCCCGACGGAGTTCCAGCAGAAGCACTTAAAGTAACAGCGCACGAGTGCCCTCGCATGCTACTGGACATGTACAATAGCTGCCTCAAGGAAGGGGTTTTTGCAGCCCGCTGGAAAGTTGCAAGGCTGGTGTTGATCAGCAAAGGTAAAGGAGATCTAAACTGCCCATCATCGTACAGACCCTTATGTATGCTGGATACAGCGGGCAAATTACTAGAAAGGCTCTTAAAACCTCGCATACTCATGGCCGTGGAAGAAGCTGGAGGATTATCTAACAACCAGTATGGGTTTAGGTGCGGGCGATCAACAGTAGATGCTGTAAGACAAGTAGTGGAGACCGCTTGGGCTGCGGAGCGAGGAAACCACCACTCACGCAAAATCTGCACCCTCGTCACCCTTGACGTTAAAAATGCATTTAACTTTTTTTTTTTTTTTTTTTTATAATTTGCACGCGCCAAATGGGATATGAATACCATTAAATTATTTCAGGGCACGGGCGTTTGTAGAAATTGAGAGAGATAGAGAAAGAAAGATTTGTGTAGTGGGTTTGAAACTTAGGTGGTATTAAGTTTCTGTAAACTCCAAGGGTGGCTGTGCAGATAACTGGGGAGCTTGTTTGTTTTGCTTTCTGTCGTTGCTCATGATTCACAGTATTTTTTTCCCACCACCTGATGTCATCATCACGATCAAGTTACATATAAGCCATATGACCACTCTACTGCCAGTGTTATGCCTTCACAGTAAAGTTGACTAAGCTTTCGCAATTGATCGACTTTTTCATTTATTTCAGACGAAATAAATAGATGATAGTTGAGATCAGGATTTGAACCGTGAACCAAGAGCGTGACAAGCGTTGATGTTACCACTACACCACGGCCACCCGTGGAAAAGAGGAAAGCAATTACCGCCGGAGCAGCCCAAGGGTCAATTTTGGGACCAGATCTTTGGAATAGATCCTATGACAGCTTACTCCGATTGAAAATGCCGAGAGATACATTCCTAGTGGGATATGTGGATGATGTTGCAGCTATCATTGTTGCGCGCAACACAGAACTCGCCCAACTGAGTCTAAATGAGGTCATGCGACAGGTAAACAGATGGATGGAGGAGCATGCTCTAAGCCTAGCCATGGCGAAGACGGAAATAGTTCTACTCACCAAGAAGAGAATCCCCACCATAATACCGATGATAGCGGGTACTGAAATAATCCAGACAAAGGAAGCCGCCAAATACCTGGGAGTGACGATCGACACGAAGCTTACCTTTTGGTAGCAAATAAAGCGTACCTCGGACAAGGCTGCGTCAGTAACTGCAGCACTTAGCAGGCTGATGGCAAACACCAGCGGACCCAGATCAAGTAAACGCCGACTCCTGATGTCTGCGACGGAAACCATCCTCACACATAGGCAGATGCACTAATGAAGGAGAAATATCGCAAAAGTATGTCGGGGGTGCAAAGAAGAGGAGTTCTAAGAGTCGCTTGTGCTTACCGTACGGTATCAGAGCCAGCTGTTCTTATCGTAACCGGGATTATTCCCATAAGCCTTCTGGCCAGGGAACGGAAAAGAATTTACGAGAGAAAAAACGAAGTAGGCAAAGCGCAAGCAAGTTTGGAAGAGAGATCCCGTAACCTGGAGACTTGGCAGGGAATGTGGGAGATGGACCAGAGAGGGAGATGGACGAAGAGACTTATAGCAAACTTCCGAACATGAATCGAACGAAGACATGGGGAAGTAAATTACTACCTGACGTAGTTCCTCACCGGACACGGCTATTTCCGGCCGTATCTACACAAGATGGGAAAAATCGACAGTCCACAATGCAAATATAATGATGCGAGTCACGATGATACCGATAACACGTTTTTCCACTGCAATAGATGGAATGAGCAAAGAAGAATGCTACAAGAAGAACTCGGTGAAATTACAGCAGAAAACGTCATTGACGTGATGCTGCGAAACAAAAATAATTGGCACAAAATAGCTATATACATCGAAACTATTTTGCGTCAAAAGAAAAGGGAGGAGGACATATAAGTCTGATGAAGGCCTAACCGGCAAGAAAGAATAAACAAGTAACAGGATACAAAAAATTAAAAAGCCGGTCCCCAGAGGAGAAAGAAAATGACACCACTCTGAAGTAATGCGAAAGTGGTCCCAGAGTGGATGGTGTCAAGTTGAAAGGGGTTAAAGATGGTTTTTTAGTGAGTAACAAGTCCCCCACTACTCGAAAGAGAGCGGGCCTGTTTCTCGTGAGCATTAGCGATTTCCACTATCCTCAAGGCCAAAAACAAAAAAAAAATATTTTTATTATTATTATTATTATTATTACTATTATTATTATTACTATTATGATTATTGCTATTATTATTATTACTATTATTATTATTACTATTATTATTATTACTATTATTATTATTACTATTATTATTATTACTATTACTATTATTACTATTATTATTATTACTATTATTATTATTACGATTATTATTATTACTAATATTATTATTACTATTATTATTATTACTATTATTATTATTACTATTATTATTAGTACTATTATTATTATTACTATTATTATTATTAATATTATTATTAATACTATTATTATTATTACTATTATTATTATTAATATTATTATTATTACTATTATCATTATTACTATTATTATTATTACTATTAACATTATTAATATTATTATTATTACTATTATTATTATTACTATTATTATTATTATTATTATTATTACTATTATTATTATTATTAGTATTATTATTATTATTATTATTATTATTATTACTATTATTATTATTAACATTACTATTATTAATACTATTACTATTACTAT
>OY720429.1:106022646-106037646 GCA_963082735.1 Pocota personata
ACCGGCAAGAAAGAATAAACAAGTAACAGGATACAAAAAATTAAAAAGCCGGTCCCCAGAGGGGAAAAAAATGACACCACTCTGAAGTAATGCGAAAGTGGTCCCAGAGTGGATGGTGTCAAGTTGAAAGGGGTTAAAGATGGTTTTTTAGTGAGTAACAAGTCCCCCACTACTCGAAAGAGAGCGGGCCTGTTTCTCGTGAGCATTAGCGATTTCCACTATCCTCAAGGCCAAAAACAAAAAAAAAAAAAAAAAATTTTGATTATTACTATTATTATTATTACTATTATTATTATTACTATTATGATTATTGCTATTATTATTATTACTATTATTATTATTACTATTATTATTATTACTATTATTATTATTACTATTATTATTATTACTCTTACTATTATTACTATTATTATTATTACTATTATTATTATTACGATTATTATTATTACTAATATTATTATTACTATTATTATTAGTACTATTATTATTATTACTATTATTATTATTAATATTATTATTAATACTATTATTATTATTACTATTATTATTATTAATATTATTATTATTACTATTATCATTATTACTATTAATATTATTACTATTAACATTATTAATATTATTATTATTACTATTATTATTATTACTATTATTATTATTACTATTATTATTATTATTATTATTATTATTATTATTAGTATTATTATTATTATTATTATTATTATTATTATTATTACTATTATTATTATTAATATTACTATTATTAATACTATTACTATTACTATTATTATTATTACTAATACTATTACTATTATTATTATTACTATTATAATTATTACTATTATTATTATTACTATTATTATTATTACTATTATTATTATTACTATTATTATTATTACTATTATTATTATTACTATTATTATTATTACTATTATTATTATTACTATTATAATTATCACTATTATTATTACTACTATTATTATTATTATTACTATTATTATTACTACTATTATTATTATTACTATTATTATTATTATTATTATTATTATTATTATTATTATTATTATTATTATTATTATTATTATTATTATTGCTATTATTATTATTACTATTATTATTATTAATATTATTATTATTATTACTATTATTATTATTGCTATTATTAATATTACTCTTATTATTATTACTATTATTATTATTAATATTATTATTATTACTATTATTATTATTACTATTATTATTATTACTATTATTATTATTACTATTATTATTATTACTATTATTATTATTACTATTATTATTACTATTATTATTATTACTATTATTATTATTACTATTACTATTATTACTGTTATTATTATTAATATTATTATTATTACTATTATTATTATTACTATTAATATTATTGCTACTATTATTATTATTACTATTATTATTATTATTATTACTATTTTTATTATTACTATTATTAATATTACTATTATTATTACTATTATTATTATTACTATTATTATTATTATTATTATTACTAGTACTATCATTATTATTACTATTATTATTATTACTATTATTATTACTATTATTATTATTACTATTATTATTATTACTATCATTATTATTACTATTATTTTTATTCCTATTATTATTGTTATTACTATTATTATTATTACTATTATTACTATTACTATTATTATTACTATTATTATTATTACTATTATTATTATTACTATTATTATTATTACTATTATTATTATTACTATTATTATTATTAATATTATTAGTATTAATATTAATATTATTAATGTTATTATTATTATTATTATTAATATTATTATTATTATTAATGTTATTATTATTAATATTATTATTATTAATATTATTATTATTAATATTATTATTATGAATTTTATTATTATTAATATTATTGTCATTAATATTATTATTATTAATATTATTATAATAATGTTATTATTATTAATATTATTATCATTAATATTATTATTATTAATTTTATTATTATTAATATTATTATAATTAATTTTATTACTATTAATTTTATTATTATTAATATTATTATCATTAATATTATTATTATTAATATTATTACTATTAATATTATTATTATTAATATTATTATAATTAATATTATTATTATTAATATTATTATTATTAATATTATTATTATTAATATTATTATTATTAATATTATGATTATTAATATTATTATTATTAATATTATTATTATTAATATTATTATTATTTATATTATTAATATTAATATTATTATTATTAATATTATTATTATTATTATTAATATTATTATTATTATTAATATATTAATATTATTATTATTAATATTCTTATTATTAATATTATTACTATTAATATTATTACTTACTTAGGTGGCGCTACAGTCCGGGGTGGACCTGGTCTCAACCGACAAACCTCTCCAGCCAGCCCGGTTATGAGCCAGCTGCCTCCAGTTGCGCACGCCAAGTTGGTTGAGGTCCCCCTCCACTTGATTGCGCAACCTACCACAAGGTCGTCCTCTACTGCGCTGTCCATGCGGGGTGGATTCGAAGACTTTCTTGGCTGGAACGTTGGACTCCATCCGCTCTACATGACCCAGCCATCTTAGTCGCTGTATATGAACTCTTCTGGCTGAGTCGATGTCATTATATATGCCGTATTATTCGGCGTTGTATCTTCTCCACCACTCACTGTCTATGCAGACTGGACCAAAGATCACTCGAAGAACTTTTCTCTCGAAGTAACCAAGGGCATCCCATTTTGACAAGGTCCATGCCTCTGCGCCATACAGCAGGACTGGGATGATTAGTGTCTTATAAAGAGTTACCTTACTAGTTCGAGATAGGGCCTTGTTACTCAATTGCCTTCTTAGCCCATAAAAACACCGATTGGCAAGAGTAATTCTTCGTTTGATCTCCCCACTGGTGTTATTTGCGGAGCTTACGATAGAGCATAGGTAGACAATTCCTTTACTACCTCAAAATTATATCTGTCTATTGTGGCGTTTTGTCCAAGACGCCGATGTTGGGTGTCCTTTTTTGTTGACAGCATATATTTTGTTTTGCTTTCATTGACCGCTAAACCCATCTTTGCTGCCTCGATCTCAATACTCGAAAACGCCCCACTGACGGCCCTCTGAGTTCTTCCGACTATGTCAATACCACCGGCGTAAGCGAGTAGTTTTACAGACTTGCAAAAGACTGTACCCCCGATGTTGGCTTATGAGTTTCGTACAATTCTTCCAAGTACTATGTTAAAGAGGTAGCATGATAGCGCGTCACCTTGTCTAATTCCTTTGCTGATATCGAACGGTTCGGTGGTGTTTTTACCGACTCTGATGGAGCAGCGAGAGTTCTCCATTGTCATCCTGCACAAACGAACGAGCTTGGCAGTTATGCCAAGACTGGACATGGCTCTGTATAACTCGTCATACAGGCAACTTTAAAATCGATGAAAAGGTGATGCGTATCGATTTTATATTCATGGGTTTTTTCCAAAATCTGCCGTAGTGTGAATATTTGGTCAATAGTGGACTTACCAGGCCTGAAACCGCACTGATAAGGACCTATTAGGTTGTTGACGATCGGTTTCAGGCGTTCACATAATACGGCAGACAGGATCTTATAAGCGATGTTAAGAATACTTATGCCTCTGTATTTGGCGCAGTTCAGAGGGTCTCCTTTTTTCAGGATCGGGCAAACGATGCTGAGTTTCCATTCATCGGGCATACTTTCGTCCGACCAGATGTTACAAATGAGTTGATGCATGCTCGTTACCATCTCATCTCCACCTTAAAAAGTTCGGCGGTAAGGCCGTCGGCTCCATCAGCTTTGATGGCTTTAAGCTTAGATATCGCTATCCTCATTTCATTCTGATCGGGTTGACGAAAATCTTGACGAATGGTTCATTCCGCCTGACAGCGGAATATTGGTCATCATAGCCGTTTAGCAGTCTGCAGAAGTATTCCTTCTATATCCTCAGCACCGACTGCGGTTCTACTACTATGTTACCATTTTCGTCCCCGCCTCTCAATCCCCTCGATCGAACGCTTCTCATGCTCCTTTTTCTTCTTTCTTAGAAGTCGAGTTCCTCTTTTCTCCTCCGCTCGTAGAGCTCGCGAGCAGCTCTAGTCCTTCTATGCAGCGCCGCTTTGTACGCCTCTTGTTTTGCTGCATGTGCTTGCCGGCATTCATCATCAAACCAGGGGTTCCGTTGTGGTGGCCGAGAGGCGGCATCTCTGATGGCTTGTTGGCAACGCTGCCACTGGTCTTCCGCAGTTGCTGCTGGCGGCATAGGATTCAGATTGAGATTAAAGGAGATTCGATCGGCAAAGGCTCTGGCGGTCTCCTGCGATTGTAGCCGTCTGACGTCAAATTTCCTCACAGTATTTCGTTGGTTTCGCTCCGTTCTGGACATCCGCATCCGTACCTTGGCTACAACTAGATAGTCATCCGAGTCCACGTTGGCTCCTCGGAAAGCCCGGACACCCAGAATACTGGAAAAGTGCCTGGCGTCGATCGCAATGTGATCGATTTGGCTGAAGGTTTTTCGATCAAAAGATAGCCATGTCCCCTTGTGGATATCAAGACGTGGGAACCGCGTACTAGCTACGACAACATTTCGCCCCGCCGGGAAGTCGACTAGCCTGAATCCGTTGTCGGATGTGATGTCGAGTAGGCTGTTATTTCCAACCACGCCACTAAAGACGTCTTGCTTTCCTAGCTTTGCGTTTAAATCACCGAGGACAATTTTAACGTCGTGGCTAGGGCATTGTTCATACGTTTTGTACAAGAGCTGGTAGAAGTCATCCTTCGTCGCGTCGTCCATCTTTTCATGAGGGGCGTGAGCACATATTAGGCTAATGTTGGCGAATTTAGAATTGATTCGGATTGTCATGAGGCGCTCGTTAACATGCCGGAAACTCAAGACTTCTTGCCTAAGTCTGCCAATGACGAATCCGCACCCGAATAGACAGCAATCGCCGTAGTAGACGCCGCAGTTTTTCATCCTCCTTTTGCGCGGCCCATCCCATCGCACTTCTTGGATGGCGGTAATGTCTGCTTTACAGCAGTCTAGGGCCTCCGCAAGTCGTTCGGCTGCACGTGGTTTGTAGAGGGACCTAACATTCCACGTGCAGACTCGAGAATCGTTGTACTTTTTCCGTTTGTTTGGGTTGTTAACAGTAGAATCCTCCGTATCCGAGGCTATTGGTTGTTTCGTATCCGAAAGTTTTTCACGTGGTAGGGAAGTTAACTGGACGGCACAATCGCCAACCTGGAGGGTCAGTTCCTTCTGTAACCCCTAGGACGTGGGGCCGGGTACACCGGTGCCAGTAGTCCACTACGGGGTATGAGCGCTGCCGTTGGCCCATTAAGGGCTCTCCGGCCACCATCTCTATCCCAAGGTCCTGACTAACCTTGGAAATTCCTTACCGACTTGTGATTCGAATATGTCGGAGCAGCTCGTGCAAAGTATTCACTAAGTTGAACCTAACTGGAACTGTAAACGCCACCATTGATCCCATCTAGGGAATTCTCCCGCAGCCATCTGGAACAAGAAGAAGTACTCTAGTGAGAGGGCACTCCTCCCGCGTTTCTCATCAGCTGCCGCCAAATATGCTCCAAACGGGGTTGGTTACTGCTTCTTGGAACAAGGTACTTGGCACCCAGCGGTCACCTCGTGGAGGTTAAGAGTAGGAGTTGGTAGGCCTCAGCTGAGTGAAAACGTTGTGTTTTCATATATTACGATTGCACTACCTTTTGACCACTATTAATATTATTATTATTAATATTATTATTATTAATATTATTATTATTAATATTATTATTATTAATATTATTATTATTCATATTATTATTATTAATATTATTATTATTAATATTATAATTATTAATATTATTATTATTAATATTATTATTATTAACATTATTATTATTAATATTATTGTTATTATTAATATTATTATTATTAATATTATTGTATTATTACTAATATTATTATTATTGATATTATTATTATTAATATTATTATTATTAGTATTATTATTATTAAAGTTATTATTATTAATATTATTTTTATTAATATTATTATTACTAATATTATTATTATTAATATTGTCAGTATTAATATTATTATTATTAATATTATTATTATTAATATTATTATTATTAATATTATTATTGTATTATTATTAATATTATTATTATTAATATTATTATTATTAATATTATTATTATTAATATTATTATTATTAATATTATTATTATTAATATTATTATTATTAACATCATTATTATTAATATTATTATCATTAATATTATTATTTTTAATATTATTATTATTAATATTATTTATGATCCCATGTGAAAGAAAACAAAGATGAAAAAATTGACCGTTTAACAGAGATGATGGAGAAATTAATTAGAGACACAAAGGAGATTAAAAAAGATCAGAAGTGCCATCAAGAAGAGCTAAATAAGATAAAAGAAGAGAAAATGCTGAATTTAGAAGAGAAATGGAAATTATGCAAACAAGAGTAAAAAGAATGGAGAAAGAGAATATAAAAAAGTAATGTGGTGATGACGGATATAGACATTGACACGAAACAGCCTGGGGAAGCGAGAAATGTTATGCAAAACTTTTTCCAGAAAGAGATGAACATAAAAATCAATATCAGAGGTGTAATAAAGCTGGGACACAAAACGTACAAAATTGAAACAGAACACATGAATGGAAAGCAGCAAATAATGGAGAATAAACATAAACTGAAAAATTACCGTGAAAGAGTATATATTGTAGCATAATAATAACTACGCTCCTATGTCTATACAGCAAATTCCGAAGTGACTTTCCATTCTGGCAGAATTTTGGTTCGAACTGTCCTTTCATTCGAGGTTCGTGTCTGGGACGAAGTCTCCACATCTCATGTCAACGAAAGAGACGAATAATATCAGGGATAAAAGGGGATTATAACTGCAAGAATTATTTCTCTTGTTCCAGTGGTCGAAGAATTTGCTAGAAGTTTCTGGCTATCAGAAACTTCTACTATATAAGGACAGATGGCGATCAAAAAAGACACAGTTGGTTTAGAACCGTGGCGAAGAGATTGGAAAAGTGATAATGGGCGAAGTTGTAATTTGGTGATAAATTGAAAGTTGAGAGTGAACCAGAAAAAGTAATTAGTTTGGATTTGTGAATTAAGTAATTGAAAGGAGATAAAGTGATTTGAGAGGAAAGAGACCTTGTAAGAAAAGAATTTGCGAAGAATAGTATAGTGTGAACTTGAATTGTTCTATAGACTAGAAAATAAAGAAATAAATTTCACAGAATAATTGTTTTATCTACTCGAGCCGTAGCTTGCATATTACATTGGTGTCAGAAGCGGGATAAAACTTATTCTGTGAATAACTATTTCCGTGGTGTGAAATTGCACAATTAAAAAAAAACGATTTCTGTGTTGAGTTAATTAGTTGCGCAAAATGGGTCGCAAATTGGGAAAACTAACTATAACTCAACTAAAGGCAGAACTCAGTAAGCGGAACCTCGACACAACTGGGGGAAAAGATGCCCTACTGATTCGTTTGGAAGAAGCAGTAACGCAAGAAGGTGAAAATCCGCATGACGTAGAGTTTGACGTGGGAGAGGAACCAGCAAGTACAGCAGCCGACCCGGATATAACAAGTCTGCTCCTGCAACTTAAGTTAGTCATGGACGAACAAAAGAAAGCAATAGAAGATCAAAGGAATTCTCTAGAACTTAAGCTGGACGAACAAAAGAAAGCGATGGACGAGCAAAAGAAAGCAATGGGCGACCAAAGGAATTCTCTAGAACTTAAGCTGGATGAACAAAAGAAAGCAATGGACGAACAAAAGAATTCTCTAGAACTTAAGCTGGATGAACAAAAGAAAGCAATGGACGAACAAAAGAATTCTCTAGATGCTCTGGAAAGTAAACTTGATAAGCAAAACAAGAACTTGGAATCCAAATTCGAAGTGATCGAAGAGAAAATCGAGAAGGTCGAGACGCAACTCGAAAAAGTCGAAACTAGATTCGATGAAAATTTTAAGAAACATGAAACTCAGTTCGGGAAGATAGAGACTCAGTTTGAAAAAGTGGATACGCAATTCGGGATAGTAGGAAAGCAAGTCGAAAATCTTGCTAAGGAGCTCAGCAACGTGAAGAGACAGAAAGCACGGGAATATTCCACTGACGGTCTGAGAAGAAAGGAGATGCAGCCTCCCATCTTCGATGGTCAAACATCATGGCCAATTTATAAAAGGCAATTCGAAGCGGCCGCAATGACCAATAGCTGGGACGATGAAGAGAAGTCCATTGCACTCACACTTGCACTGAGGGGTCCAGCTGCGGAGCTCTTGCAGACCATCCCGGAAGATAAACAGCAGAACTACGACTCTCTGGTTCAGGCTATCGAGATGCGGTTTGGGGATGAACACATGCAGCAGGTGTACAGGGTTCAGCTGCGTAGTCGAGTCCAGAAAAGGGGGGAAACGCTCCAACAGTTGCAAGCGGATATAGAGCGACTAGCCCATCTTTCATACCCTAAAGCCGGTGAGGAGCTTATCAACGAAATGGCGGTGGCAGCTTTTATTCAGGCCATAGAGGACAGACAACTGCAAATGGCTGTAAGGATGGTTGAAAAGCGAACACTCCCCGAGGCATTGGCATTCGCTTTGTCAATGAAGGCTGCGGACCAAGCATACCAGGGAATACACCGTGTCAGGGAAATGTCCGTCGTGGAATGCTCATCCCAGAGAACAGCCGTCATGGATGAAGACAAAGCTCGCGGAAGTCAAATCCGTTGCTGGAATTGCAACCAAACAGGACACCTACAACGGCAGTGCAGAAGTGCACCTAGACGAAGAAATTGTCCACATTGCGGAAGTAGGAGAAGCAGAGAGGAAGCATCTGGCGGTGATAACATCCATCCTGTCAGTCAGACTTCCCAAAACCAGCAGTCGGGAAATGCGTAAGGACCAACTTCGCGGGGCAGAAGTTGGTTACTGGAATCGAGGCCCCCAGAACCACCATTCAAGTTTCGCAAACCAAACGGGGTAACAAGAGCCTGACAGTGGAGGCACTACTCAACAAGAAGAAGTGCGTAGCCACCATCGACACAGGTGCCACTGCCTCCATTGTAAGAAGAGATATCGTCAAAAGCTCCTGGCTGCACAACACCAACAGCTACTGCCTGAAGACTGCAACAGGGGAAATGGCGAAGGTGTTTGGAGAAGTTCGTCTTACGATTACTCTGGCAGGACTGACGTTCTCCCATGCGTTTCTGGTGGCAGATATATGCGACGAGTGCATCATCGGAATAGACTTCATGAAAGCAAATGAAGTAATCTTGGACATCGGGATGCAAGTACTGAGGTATCGAAATGTGGAGATTCCGATGGTGTACGGAAACGAGAATGCCGTAACTCTCAGGACAGTCATCAGCAAAGACGAAGTTTTGCCGCCGTCTTCAGAGACAATCATTTGGACGAAGCTGGAAGGTGATCTTGGGAGCCACCGATTCTACATAGTAGAACCAGACCCGGAGAAGAAGTCTCAAGACTACATCGTGGGAAAGACGTTAGTCGAACCAAAGAACACCATGGTTCCAGTGAGAGTTTTGAACGCAAGACCACACACTGTCAAACTAAGGTGAGGGGAGGTAACTGGAAAATGCACGCCGATTACTGCCGTCGCAACAATATCTGAACGTGATGTTCCAAAACCTCTCTCATCACCTTGGACAGCGGAAACGAGAGAGACGATTCTCCAGTCCAGTGAGCTGAATCAGGAGCAGCGAACTATGGCAGAGAATCTTATCAATGAGTACGCTGATGTATTTGCCGCACAGGACGGAGAATACGGCCGAACACACCTGGTACAACATCGAATAGACACTGGTGATACTAGACCAATTCGTCAGCCTGCTAGGTGCCTTCCATTGGCAAAGCAGACAGAAGTTCCAGAGATGGTGTCGGCGATGGAGAAAGAAGGTCTGATTGAAAGTTCCAAAAGTCCGTGGGCATCACCGGTTGTACTGGTTAAGAAGAAATATGGCAGCACGCGGTTCTGCGTGGACTATCGGCAGCTCAATTACGTCACCAAGAAAGACAGCTACCCTCTGCCACGGATTGACGACACGCTAGACACACTATCAGGAGCCCGATGGTTTTCCACTCTCGACTTGAAGAGTGGCTACTGGCAGGTACAGATCCATCCAGAAGACCGGGAGAAAACCGCCTTCACCGCAGGAAATGGGCTATGGCAATTCACGGTAATGCCATTCGGGCTGTGCAATGCTCCGGCGACTTTCGAGCGATTGATGGAATGTGTCCTGCAAGGGTTAACATGGAAAACCTGTTTGGTATACTTGGATGATGTCATCGTCGTAGGAAAGACGTTTGCGCAACACCGAGACAATCTAAGGGATGTGTTTCAAAGGCTTCGAAGTGACCACCTGAAGCTCAACCCCAAGAAGTGCGCCCTGTTTAGAGCGGAAGTCAAGTACCTGGGACACATAATTTCAGCGAAAGGAGTGAGAACCGATCCGGAGAAGGTCGAAGCGGTGAAAAACTGGCCAGTCCCCAAAGACAAACACCAACTAAGGAGCTTCCTGGGCCTAGCCACCTACTACAGACGGTTCGTGAAGGATTTTGCCGGGATCGCAAAGAACCTGCACCAGTTGACGGAAAAGGGAAAACAATTCAAATGGTCAATTGAGTGCGAGAAGAGCTTCAAGGCACTTAAACAACGGCTATGCGATGCTCCGATACTGGCTTACCCCACTCCCGGGGAAACGTTCGTTGTGGATGCAGATGCTAGTAATGTCGGGGTAGGAGCCGTACTCTCCCAGGTGCATGACGGCCAAGAGAAGGTGGTTGCGTACTCCAGCAAGGTGCTCTCTAAGCCAGAAAGGGACTACTGCGTGACAAGGAGAGAACTTCTAGCTTTGATCTTGGCTACGAAGCATTTTCACAAATACCTCTACGGGAGGAAGTTCGTTCTTCGCACAGACCATGCAGCCTTAAAATGGCTATTACAGTTCAAGAGTCCTGAGGGTCAGGTCGCAAGATGGATCGAAAGGCTGCAAATCTACGACTAGGAAATACAGCATCGTAAAGGAAAACTCCACTCTAATGCGGATGCACTGTCCCGGAGACCATGCAGAACGGATTGTAAACATTGTGCGCGTCAGGAAGAACGGGAGCTGGTTTCCATCCAAAGAATGAGAGCCGAACCTATCGCCGGCTGGAGCGTAGATGAGATCCGGAACGCTCAGAAGGAAGACCCGGATATCGAGCCGATTCTGGGCTGGAAGGAGAACATGGAGAAACCGGATCATCAGGACATCTCTCACAGAAGCCCGACCTTAAAGGCATATTTTGCGCAGTGGGACTCCCTCCATGTCCAAGAAGGTGTTCTGAGAAGAAAATGGGAATCCTCCGACGGAAAGTCGTTTGTAATGCAGCTTGTCGTACCGCGGACGAGGGTCAAGGAGGTGTTACAGGAAATGCATGGCGGGGCGACCGGAGGCCACTTGGGAGTGAATAAGACGCTAGAAAAGGTACGAGAACGTTTTTATTGGTTAAAAGCGAAGGAAGATATCGAAGACTGGTGCAGAAAATGCGACGTGTGTGCAGCTAGCAAGGGTCCGAGAATCAAAACTCGAGGTAAGATGCACCAATACAACGTGGGAGCACCTTTCGAACGAATCGCCATTGACATCGCAGGGCCCTTTCCGGAAACCGACAATGGTAATCGGTATATACTCGTAGTGATGGACTACTTCAGTAAGTGGCCGGAAGCATTTCCGATCCCTAACCAGGAAGCCAGAACCGTGGCGGAGCAGATCATCTACAATTGGGTTAGCAGATTCGGTGTGCCCTTGGAATTGCATTCTGACCAAGGGCGGAACTTCGAGTCAAGAATCTTCCAGGAGATGTGTCAACTACTCGGAATCAAAAGGACAAGGACAACCCCGCTTCATCCACAGTCGGACGGTATGGTGGAGCGTTTCAATAGGACTTTGGACGAACATCTCTCGAAGGTCGTAGGTGACTACCAACGGGATTGGGACCGGCAGATTCCCTTCTTTTTGATGGCCTATAGAAGTGCCGTGCATAGCACTACTCGACATACGCCGTTCGAAATCTTATTTGGTGGAATAGCTCGTTTACCCAGTGAGGTGAAATTTGGATCTCCTACCAATGAGCCCAGAAATGAAGAAGAGTACGTGGCGGACCTTAGGGAAAGGCTTAGGGACATACACCAAAGGACCAGAAGCCAGATCAAGATGACGAGCGACCGTATGAAGACCAGGTATGATGCCAAGGCAACAACGTCAGGATTCCAGGAAGGAGATCTGGTGTGGCTGTATAATCCCCATCGCCAAAAGGGTAAATCACTTAAATTGCAGCGGAACTGGGAAGGTCCCTACAGAATAGTAACCCGCATCAACGATGTTGTCTACCGCATCCAGCGAGGACCGAGGGCCAAAATGAAAGTGGTTCATGTGGACCGACTGAGTCGATACAATGGCCGAAATGAGGATGCACTTGTTCGGGACGAACACGTCTAAGAGGGGGGCAGTGTAGCATAATAATAACTACGCTCCTATGTCTATGCAGCAAATTCCGAAGTGACTTTCCATTCTGGCAGAATTTTGGTTCGAACTGTCCTTTCATTCGAGGTTCGTGTCTGGGACGAAGTCTCCACAGCTCATGTCAACGAAAGAGACGAATAATATCAGGGATAAACGGGAATTATAACTGCAAGAATTATTTCTCTTGTTCCAGTGGTCGAAGAATTTGCTAGAAGTTTCTGGCTATCAGAAACTTCTGCTATATAAGGACAGATGGCGATCAAAAAAGACACAGTTGGTTTAGAACCGTGGCGAAGAGATTGGAAAAGTGATAATGGGCGAAGTTGTAATTTGGTGATAAATTGAAAGTTGAGAGTGAAACAGAAAAAGTAATTAGTTTGGATTTGTGAATTAAGTAATTGAAAGGAGATAAAGTGATTTGAGAGGAAAGAGACCTTGTAAGAAAAGAATTTGCGAAGAATAGTATAGTGTGAACTTGAATTGTTCTATAGACTAGAAAATAAAGAAATAAATTTCACAGAATAATTGTTTTATCTACTCGAGCCGTAGCTTGCATATTACAATATTAATAATGAGTTAACAAAAGGCGAACTTGAAATGCAACAAAAATTAAAGAAAATTGTAGAAGAAGAGAAGAAAAATGGAAAAAGAGTAAAAATTGCACACATGAGACTAATCATTGATGATATAGAAAGGAGCTGGAACAGAAAAGAAAATACATTGCAAAAAATAGAGATAATTGATAGGCAACGCCGCCGTAAGCAATATGGCAATAACAGCAATGAAAACAGAACCCAACAAAATACTGAAGCAAAAAACTAGTAGAAAGCAGGAAAGGAATACTAGTAAATAAGGATGAAAAATTAGTTAAGCAAGACATCAATGAAAGTCAAAGCATATATAAAAAAACGAGAAAATGGAAAATATTAATATGGAATGTAAGAGGAATTATGGCTAAAGAATTAGAAATTTTGTATTGTTTTACAAAATCGAAATTGGATATACTCGCTCTGACAGAAACCAAGAAAAAAGGTAAAGGCAGCCTTCTGATGGAAAAGGGGAGAGCTAATGATATACATAGGAGTGGATGAAAACCAACAAGCAAAAGCAGGGGTGGCCTGTATAATTAAAAGTGAATTAATAAGTGAAATTACTGTATGGGAGGCAATAAATGAGCGATTGCTAATGATAGAAATAGGAAAAGAAAAAGATAGGAAAACTATTTTGGTGGCATATGGCCCAAATGAGGTCGAAAGAAGTGGAGAGAAAGAAAGGTTCTGGGAAAGCTTACAAGAAGCTAGCGATAAAAAGAAAGGTAAATTGGTCATTGCCGGGGATATTAATGCTAGAGTTGGAAACGATAAAAAAAGCTGGAACGGGGTAATAGGAAGCTATGGAGAAAGTAGGATAAGTCAAAATGGAAAAAGATTACTAGAATTTTGTAATATTAATGATTTGGTAATTGTCACTTTTGAACATAAAGATATACATAAGTACACCAGAGAAGTAGCAAGTAGAAAATAGAAATCAATTATAGATTACGTAATAGTAGAGCAAGCACATAAAAAGGAGGCTATAAATGCAAGAGTTAAAAGAGGATACGACATCGGAACCGATCACTATCTTTTGGAAGTAACTATGAAAGAAGTAAAAAACAGGTCAATAAATGTGGAAAAAGTAACAGAATCGAGGGAAAAGATGCGAATTAAAGCATATAAACTGAGAAAGGATGAAAGGAAGGAAAAGTATATGAAGGAGGTATAAGAAGAGATAAACAGATATGAAACCTTAGGAAACGAAGAAATAAATAAAATATGGAATCGATTTAAAGAAACGTTAATCAAAGTTGCTAAAAAAGTTAGCTAAGGACCAATAAACCACCATGAAGGAAATGAGCAAGGACAAGGAAACCCGATTACTAAAGAAGAACTTATAGCTGTTCTGAAGAAAATAAAGAATGCGAAGGCCCCTGGCATAGAAGAGATGGCAAGAGAACTACTTAAAGCATTGGCGAAAAGGGCATAGTAGAATTTCTGGCAATTTTAAATCTAACATGAAAGAAAAAAGAAATACCAAGAGAATGGAAGTACGGAATAATTCTACCTATCTACAAGAAAGGAGACACAAAAGATTGTAGTAACTATAGAGGAATTACCCTGCTACCCATTGCACTTAAGATATATGAGAAGATACTAGAACAAAGATTAAGAGGTATCGTAGAAGAAAAACTCCTTGATCTACAAAGTGGGTTCAGACCAGCCCACAGTATCCAGGACCATACTTTCACAGTTCAGCAAATCATTGAAAAAAATCTAGCGAAAAATAAGGAAATATACTGCTGCTTCATAGACATGAAA
>OY720429.1:106042646-106045146 GCA_963082735.1 Pocota personata
ACCCAGGCCTTTGATTATGCAAGATTGGTTAGCAAGGACCAACAAACAGGAAACGCTCACAGAGATTAGCGGAAAAAGACTCACAGTTGACCCAGAGCCCAAGAAGAGAACCGCTTCCAGCCCGATAGACAGGAAAACAGAAAAGAAGAAGAAACATTCACCTAAGCCTAGTACACTGCAAATTAGATCTGCCAACACTAACAAAGGAAGATTGCCACCAGAGGACACAATCAGAACTCCCACTGTCAGTCAGGAGTCTAAAAGGATGTCTAGTCCACGATCGAGGATTGAAGAGACAGAGACAAATGGACTGAAGCAGAACCAGGAACGATGAGAAGATAGGCAACAAAAGAGGACGGACAAGCTCGAGGAAGCCCAGAGCAGCGTTCCTATCCAAAATAAAGTAGAAAAAAGAAGGGAAGTGAAACCACGGCCTAACGCGATCTTAATAAGACCTTTAGAAGGAAAAACGTATGCCGACATGCTACGAGAAATTCGCAGCAAGGACAACTTAGAAGACACGCAAACGGAAATCAAAACCGTTCGCCAAACAAAAGCGGGAGATGTACTATTGGAACTTGGACCGAAAACAAAGAACAAAAAAGTATTCAGCGTAGCTTTGAAAACCATTCTTGGAGAGAAGGCAACCATCCGTAGTCTTGAGCCCCGATTAACTCTTGAAATTAGGGATATGGACGACCTGACGACGGAGCAAGAAGTACTGGAGGCCATTATAAGCAAAATGGATGATCTTACAGGAAAACTTAAGATCTTTGTCACAAGTCGAACAGCAGAGATAAACTCTCGGGGAGTAAACGAGTTGCTGAAAGTCCCCAGAATAAAAATCGGCTGGGTGAACTGCAGAGTTGGTCCTAGAGTAGTGGTTACACACTGCTTTAAGTGTTTTTACTAAGGCCACCAGCAAACAGATTGCAAAGGACTAGATAAAAGAAAACAAGAGCTATGCATCAAGTGCGGAAAAAAGGGCCATAAGAAAAAGGACTGCCAAACAAGTGCGCGATGCTGCTTATGTACAGAGATCAAGCTGATACCAGAGCTTACAGCTCACACGCCTGAATCGGGTTCCTGCAAAGCATTCAGGGAAGCACTCGAAAAAGTGAAGAACAACAGCAGGCAATGAAGATTCTTCAGGGAAAACTCCACAGTAGTACAACTGCTGACAACCCGCTCACGCAAATTAAAATTGACCTTAAGATTGATATGCTTATTATTAGCGAACAATACAAAAACAAATCTGAACCTGGTTGGTTCGCGGACACTCATGGTACAGCTGCTATCTGGATCCCGGATACAAGGACAATCTCCGTGAAGGCTTATGGCGCAGAAAGGGGTTTTGTCTGGGTGAAATGCGAGGGGGTGACGATAGTTGGATGCTACTTTACGCCGAATGAAAGCATCAGCGAGTTCCGATAAAAGCTAGGCCGTCTCGAAGACATCGTACGAGAATTCGAGGGTGGGCCCCTGGTTGCTGGTGATTTCAATGCCAAGGAACTAGAGTGGGGAATTCCCACTGCGGACTCACGAGGAAGGCAAATACTCGAGATGACCGCTAGAATAGGGCTTAACGTCATGAATGAAGGCAGCACACCCACCTTCCGGCAAATTTGGAAACCGGAGGGTTATTGAAGACTACACCGGCAGTGACCACTAGTACATCGTGTTTGAACTAAAATGGGAACAATCCACAACCAGTGATGATAACCAGAGATGAAGACTAAACCAGACTAAACCAGGAGCTCTTCACAGGTGGACGGAGGAGATTGCTACTCTCAGGAGAAGATGCCTCCATCATAGACGCAAGGTTACCAGGGGAAGAAGAAGATACGTCGAAACATCGGAGGGTGCACTGGCGGACTATAAAACCGCTAGATCCGATCTCAAGAGGGCCATCAATTCGAGCAAAAAGCGAAAATGGGAAGACCTCTGACGGGACGTCAACAACGACCCCTGGGGAATTGGCTACAAAGTTGTTAAGCGAAAACTGGGAGCACAAGTAGTCAACCCCATGATGAACGCAGAAAATATGAGAAAAATAGTGGATACGCTCTTCCCGACACACCCTATTAGGGTCATGGACATAGCCCCTTCCCAACAACAAGAGGTCCCAATGTTCACCGAAGAGGAACTAATGCTGGCGGCTAATTCTCTTCAGAACAACAAAGCCCCTGGACCCGATGGCATACCGACGGAAGTGCTGAAAAGGGTTGCTAGAATTTGTCCTCACATACTGCTGAGCATGTATAACGACTGCCTCAAGGAAGGGATATTCTACAAGGACTGGAAGAGACAACGATTGGTGCTCATAAGTAAGGGAAGAGGAGACCCGGATTCAACATCAGCATACAGATATTTGTGCATGTTGGACACGGCAGGGAAACTACTGGAGAAGATGCTGCAACCGAGGCTCACAACTGCAATCTAGAGAGCAGGTGGCCTATCCGACAGACAGCACGGGTTTAGAAAAGGCCACTCCACAATA